>JAWQFJ010035361.1:57500-60000 GCA_034096865.1 Theodoxus fluviatilis | reverse complement strand
TGACAGCACTTACTGCGTGACTGCCCCCTTCCTCTTTTTCTCTCTCCCCCCCTCCCCCCTCCTCCACCCCCTCCACAAGCCAGAGTCAGTTGTCCCCCATTTCCCTATCCCACGCATTTCCATAGGGCAGGGTCCTATAGAAACTGAGCCGCCTCAAATGTCTGCTGAATGGCAATGGGCTCCCACCAAAACAACTCCACCACCATTAAGAAAGCTAGCTCCGTTGTCTGCAGAATCCAAGGAGTGATTTCTTGTCCTCAAGCTCTCCTTGATAGGTTGTCCTGTCTTTAATGGCGTTTAAGCCTGGGATCAAGTTGTTCCTGCTGTTCATTCTGTGTCTCTCTCTTCTCAGGCGGTTTTGGACAGATAAGTTGCACATTAACGATCAAAATTAGCGACAAAAATGTGTGTGATTTCTGTGGCAATCTTCTACGACAAACATGGAAATAGTTTTCTTTGTCGTGTTGATAACGTTTTCATTGCATGAATATAATGACGATGACGTTTAAATTGCATGGTGGAGTGACTGCAGTGACAACAGAAGCCGCAAACTACTCTCCTTCGGGTTTCTCCAACACGTCCTTTTCACCATAAACCCTCCGTTCTTCAGCTTAGTTTGTGAACATTCTCGCTATCTTGTCTCACCTTCTGCCACATTTCTCTACAGCTTCTTCAGTTTTTTCTCGTCTTCACTTATCCCACCATTTTGCAACACACCCTACATGTATTTCTTCTAGGCCTACTGTATGTGTCTCTATTGCCAATCTTTCCCATACTTTCTCTGCACCTGCACCTCTCCTTCAGTCTTTCCTGCCTCTCTTCCTTCTGTCGCTCCGTTTTTCCTCGCCGCGCCGATGGCAGGTAGACACTTTGAGAAGGGAGCCACGTACGTCAGTACATTCAGCGTGGCTGAGACTAGTGGATATAGTCTCAGCAACAGGTTGGTCACGTGATTGCCTTAATTCTTCCATACCATTCCTACCACGAAAGTATCCCATCGTTGAGTGTATTCCTCCGCTTGTTGTGATACACTCGGATATTGGCAGCCATCTTTTCGTCAATTTCTTTTCTAAACATCGATTTCCCAAAAATGTAAAACTTGTATGCGGTAAAATTCGAACCACAAGAGTGTAATATTGTGAACTCTGCTCATGATAAGGACTTTGAATGCAACAGCAACAATTATACTTCATTGTGCGAGTAAGGCAACCAATCCCGTCTGCATAATCTTTTGGGCCGATACGCCCAGAAACCCGCTGAGTGCTTTTAATGATGAGGAATCATTAATATAATGTATGCTTAGAAGGATTAAACTTAGAAAAATTGCTTCTGAGCTATCCGATGATATCGAACTTCGGAATCGGACGGATTCCTACAGAAGAAACTTCCACTCGAATAACGTTCAACACAGACGGAATGTAGGTTAAATCACTTACCGACTACTTCAGTCGATACACGAATCATCGAAGTGTGGACTCCAGCAGCTCGTCAAACAGTGTGAAGGCAGTTAGACTACAGGTTCCGGTCAGAAAGCACTTACTGGCGAGAGTGTAACCATAGATTCATGCCACCAGCCCGGTGCCACAGGAATCCTTTTCGCTGCGTTTATACTAGTTCCAAAGATTGCGTATTCACGTGTATACACAATTGCACGTGCTCATGGCATTTTGCAACTTTGTAGACGACGTTTGCGCCAAAAGTAGTTCTCAAATGATTTCCTGAAAATCTCATAGATTAGTTTTATTAGAACACCAAATTTGTGTTTATCTATCGAGATAAATAATTGGCGTGAAATAGAATCGTCTCTTTTTACACTCGATGGTCTTTTGATTATGTTGAGTTTTGATAGGTTAAATCATTGGAATGTGGAGCCGAAGTCACGTGACCAACCTATGTCAGAGATAGTATATCTCTGTGTTGAGAATGACGTCAGTAGTTCCGCCTTCTCGTCTTGAACTGGCGGCGTTTCCCATCCAGCCTCAAGCGGTGCCGCCTCCACATCCTTCCCCCCTACCCCTGCCGCCTCCCCACCCCCCACCCCAGTTCCTCCCGCCGTCTTACACCCCTCACCCCCAGCCCCTCCTGCCACTCCTTCCACTCCAGCATCCCCATTCAGCTCCCCAGTGTCCTCGGATCCACGCTCCTGCTTCACTCGCGCTCCTCTCCCCGGCTGGATAGGACAGCAGTCCGGAGTTGTGCTGGACTGCCAGATTGACGGGACTGACCGCCGCACTGACCATCCCACAGCTGTGAACTATGGACGTCCTGGACTCCCCTCGCATTCTCCGTCACTCCATCCTTCTCCAGCTCCTCCTCTTCCTGCTCCTGATGTTGCTTCTGATCCAGACGTTGGGAGGTGAGTGTCCTGCCTGGCTGCTTTCTGTGAATGCCAAGCGCTCTGACTGAACGCGAGATGTGAGGAAAGCGCTGACTGCCGAGTGAAGGGAGCTAGGCCTGCGTGTGTACGTGAGCGTGTGGCATTTGGGCTAGAAGGGGCGAG
>JAWQFJ010035361.1:40000-52500 GCA_034096865.1 Theodoxus fluviatilis | reverse complement strand
TCTCGCTCTGTCCGACTGTACGTTCAAGTCTGTCTTTTTCTATGTGCCCACATGTCTTCGTCTCTGCGTGCTTTGGATCAATTCGCTATAACAGTTGCTCTCTGCTCGGGTTTCCCATTTGTGGATGCTGCTCCTCACACTGAAATATTTCTGGAACAGGCGTCTGCTGTCTCAGCGGGTTTGCTGCTGTTTGCCTGGACTTCTCTGCTTCTCAGAGGGAAAGGAGAGAGAGAGAGAGAGAGAGAGAGAGAGAGAGAGAGAGAGAGAGGGGGGATGAGAAGGGCGTGTGTGTGTGCGCGCGCGCGCGCGCGTGTCCGTATGTGTTTGTGTGTTGGAGAGCGAGCACTGACGTTATATCATTCTACGCTCTGCAAGTCACCAGGATGCAGTGTATTTTGATAAGAAGGATTCCTCTGAGATGTGACACAAGGCGCTACTACTGCAAACAAAGACCAGAAGGGTGGAAATTGGAGGATTGTATCTAATCCAAGAGGATGCCTGTGCTTGTCAGTCCAGAGTCAAAAACGGGTTGGAAGCTGTCATCGCCATCGCCATCTCTTCTTATACAGCGTAGCTGGAGGTTTTCTAGGGCCTGGGTTGGTATCAGCGTCTCTAATAGCCAAGATAATGGGGGATGATGGAGCATTCGAAGCAATGTCCCTGACGTCAGTCATCCTGCCAGACTCTGGCCAACTTCCAAGGGACTCTCTCCCTCCCAAGACCTCTGCAACACTGCATCCACTGCTCTGCTGCACGCGAGGTGCCATGACAGTAAACATGCTGTCACAGACATTGTTGTGATGATAACAGTGAAGATGATGATGATGATGATGATGATGATGATGATGATGATGATGATGATGATGGTGGTGGTGGTGGTGGTGGTGGTGGTGGTGGTGGTGGTGGTGGTTGTGGTGGTGGTGATGATGATGATGACGACGACGACGATCAGGATGATGATGATCATGATTATAACGACGACGACGATGACATCACCAACAACAATAAGAAAGCAAGCAAACGGACGAACGAACAAACAAAGGAACAAAGGAACGAACAGATCACCAGACCAGAACATGTCAGGAATACCAGCCCCTCAGCCTCTACTCGCTTGTTGAAACCATGTCTTTAGACAGGCGGAGATGGGCGAGCATGCTTTGGGGTTCGACGATGCGCGAGGCGCAGTGCCGTGGTTCTATCCCTGGGACGGAGAAATCTGGGTTTATTTAAATATCAGGAATACCAAGTTACCGAGTTCGACCTCGGCAGCATCCATGAACAAATCGGGTCGCACATATAGTTAAACCCTGAAAACACACATCACAACTTAGGGTATCAGAGATCGTGTAGTGACAGCACCAGATAGAACAGACACAGGAGAAAAAGGTTCCTTTCAACAGTGCATATATCAAACCATGAAATGGGCAGGAGAGTAAAGAAACCAAATTCATATCAAGTGAACGACTCAATGCCTTCCACATAGACTGACAACCACATGGAAAAAATCTACCAGGCATACACAGCAGCATAATTTAGAGAAAGTCAAATCCAGTGGGAAAAATCACCCAACATCGGAGAGAATAGCCATTCTCCAAGATACGAATTAAAAAGAATATCAAGAAGCTGAGGGATGACATAAGCTAGATTACTTAGAGCCTGAACAGTAGAAGGCGTTTCAAGTCACAAGTGAAGCATATCATTTTATCCGGGAACCATCAACATAACCCAGAGGATGTAAAACGAACACTCGCAACAATGAGTCACAACTGAGAGTGTATCGAGCACACAGACAGCAGTACAGATAGAACAGTTTAGAAGGCAAGCAGCCAATTTCTTTCAGCAGCTGAGTGAAAAATGCAGGCACGAGAGACTTTAGATAACCAAGTGACACACATCTTTGGGAAAGATATATTCATGCCTCTAAGTCACTGCAACACAAGAACAAGCACTGCACACTAAAGTGCTAATAGCAAAGGTCAAAAGACATCGACAGATTCCAAATAGCTTATCTGTAAACGCGTACAAGAGAGCATTACATCTACCGTCAGGGTGCCATGGATGGATGGATGGATGGATGGATGGATGGATGGGTGGATGGATGGCGTTTTCCGGCCTTTCAGTCTTTGTAGGCTATGCAAGGCCACTTAGTACCAAATCAAGGCACAATGTCCCTGGTTATTCGTCTCATACGAATAGCAGAGGGAGACGCGGTGGGTCTATGCTGACCCCCAACATACATGGGGCTTCAATGTGCCCAGCGATTGCAGGCACACATGTCAGAAGGCGCAACGAAGTAGCAGGATCTTACATCAAGGCATCTGAAAAGAATACAAAATCAAAGCCCCAGCTCATAATATCAACAGAATACACCGGGAACTAATGTATTCCATCTGCAATGCGTTTGCTCGAAACAGTGCGATGTGTGCAGATGTATCCTGGTGAGGTGCTGTTGTTGCTGCCGCTGTTTTCATTGCTGCTTCACTGTTTTGTATGAAGGAAAATTCGCCTTGCGAAATGGGATCATTTCTCTGCATATGACGAGGTATTCAACTTGTAGAAAAAGTTGTATATTCAAGCCTCGAGGGGAGTGTGTTTTATGTTTTTGTATTTTCACTTGACAAGGGGATTTTCTTCCTTTAGTTATGTGGCGGTCTTTTTTTTAACTCACTTTGGTTCTTTTCACCCATTCTGCCACTCTTCATTATTGCTCAAGTGGAATTAACCTGTAAAACTCCTTTCGAGTGACTTTTTTTGGTTCGAGTAGTTCATTTTATTTATTCATTCCTTGTCTTCTCTCCTTCTCTTCCAGCAGTGGCACATCACTTTTCTGAGTAGCTTCTTTTCATTACATTGAAGTGTTTACCGGCGGATGTAGGCGAGCATGCTTTGGCGTTTGATTCTGTGCGAGGCGCAGTGCCGTGGTTCAATCCCTGGGACGGGAGAAATCTGCATTATTAATTTCTTGCAATTCCTTATCGGTCTATACCCATTGTCATTACTATGTGTTACAGACCTGTGTGTGCTTGAATGTGTATGAATGTACATGCATGAGGTGAACATCTAGGATACACCTTCCCCTTTGTGTGACTGCGTGAGTATTGGTTCAACGTCTATGACGTGCCAAAGAATAATAAAAATCGTCTTAAAAAGAGCTTCCTCAACACCATGTTTATTATTGATTTGTAGATCACCAGCTCCTGGCAGCCCCATGTCCAGTAGTCTCCCCTCCTGCATATGTGCAGAGTCACCTCCTCAACCTCTACTCGCCCTTTGAAACCATGCCTTTTTGTACAGGCGGATTTAGATGAGCAAGCTTTGGCGTTTGCTAATGTGCGAGGCACAGTGCCGTGGTTCAATCCCTGGGGCAGAAGAAATCTGAATTAATAATTTCTTGAAATGTTTCATTTACCAGTAGTGAAACTGAAACTGTTACAAAACCCATACTGGAGTGTTTGGCAGCGATAGAGTGCGAATATGTGCGAGGCAATAGTACATTGCATACGCTTGAATAATTGTTCTGCGATTTTAGACCTTTGTTCAAGAGTTTCCATGAGCTCCAAGAAATCTATGGCAAATGTGTCTATGTATGCAGCAGAATAATCTTTTTCCTTCTGGGCCATTGTGAGACCAAGAGTACTATCTCACATATCCATGACAATAGTAACGACCAAAGCATGACTAGTATGTTATTGTTGTGGTTGTTGTTGTCACGCTGCCATTGTTGTTTTTGCTGGTGCTGCTGTTGAAGAAAGGAGGAGGAGGAGGAGGAGGAGGAGGAGGAGGAGGAGGAGGAGGAGGAGGAGGAGGAGGAGGAGGAGGAGGAGGAGGAGGAGGAGGATTGGTGTTGAAGGAGAGGGCAGAGCTGATAGCTGGAGGAGGAAGGGGTTGGGGAGTAAGGAGTGGGTGAGTGAAGGTATACGTATATGTATCTATGTATCTGTGTGTGCATGTGTATGAGTGTGTGCGCCCCTGCGTGTGTGCGTGCGTGCGTGTGTGCGTGCTTGCTCTTGTGCATGTGATCCGATAGAGCTAGTTTCGAAAAGCGTTTGAATGACCTGCGCAGAGCAAAGTATTTCGCATTCTAACAATAAAATGAGTCTCTCGCTGTCACATTTAGCTGTCCCAGCAACTCGTAAGATTCATAAAAAGTCGAAGCAGTTCTCCGGTTTGACATGACTAATCTTCCAATCAACATCTGTGTTAAGAATTGCTCAAGAAACGCGAGCCTTTTCTTTCCATTGAACCTTAGTGCAAGGAGGGGATAGATGGAGACTGTGACCTCAGTGTACCTCAACATGCTTTCAAACAAGATAGTGCGTGGAAGATTTATGTGTCAGTAATGATCATTTCCATATAACTTTTTCTCGTGGGTTTTTTCCCGAATGAGCTGCTGAGCTGCCCTATCAACATTCGCACACTGCATGTTCCCAGAATTCTGACATCTTGTTTCCTTTTTCTATCTTTTTTCATCGTCACTCCTCGTGAATATTATGCCTCCCGCCATTTCCTTCCTTTTCTTCTCTTTCCAAACCTTTTTTAACCTCTCTGTAACTTTGTTTTTACTTCCAATCCCAGCACCCAGCCTCTCCATCTTTTTCTCCGACTTTCGTTCCTACTGCGGGGATGGCCTGGTTTTTCTTCGCAAGGAAATATCGTGTGGCGTTCTTCTCTTACTAGTAATACTCTCCTGCAGACTCCCTTTTACAGAGCCGTCGTCCCTTTTCGCTCACTCCAGAGTCCGTTCTGGATGTCTTTGATCCCAAGAAGAAAAAAGCTAGAGAGAAAATTTCTTCAGTTTGCTTCGTTCATCAAATGCGTGCATTCCTTGAAGCGTAGAACCAAAGAAGTATGGAGGATGCTGACAACAACAATTTTCTTTGACATTGTCGCTGGTAAAATTGGTCTGTTTGGAGGCGTTGGAACTAGTAACTTTCACGTAACACGGAAAACTTCTGCAAAGGTAGTGACCAGTTCTTGAACATCCTGATATCTATAATTGGAGTCTGTGCGGAAACAGTATACTGATGCAGAATGCTCGCCCCTGGAGTAAATAAACTTTTCTCATTTAGTGAGTCGCAGAAATGGAAAAGAAAGAGCTTTGTTTCGTGCACATTATAAGAGTCCTGTGCATGAAGGCTGCTGAACAAAGAAGTAAACTCGTAACTTGCGTGCTTGTCACGTCTTTGATGCAGCTCAGTCATGATAATTATCACAATAGATGTTTTAATGCATGGCTTTTATAACAGGAAACAACACAGGAAACATTATTAATGGATGTTAACATTAAGTGGCAATCGAAGCTAACCACGGTAAAAACCAAACTTTTGTTTATACGTTTGGGTTTCCTGGACAACGTCGTGAATGTCTAAAACCGAGCCCTATTATGTACATCCTGCTAATGCACAATGGAATGGATAGTAAACTGTGTGAAAGTTGTATTTGTAAGAAGTACTTGCGTATCCTTTTATTTTCAAAGCTTCCTCCTCGTTTCTGTAACTGTTGAACAAAATGTAATAAGAGCCTCAATGGTCGATTGAAGGTCGTCATCCTCGGCGTGGGGGGCAGGCGGATTTTCCTAGCTGAGGAAAGGGAAACGTGCATGCACAAAAACTGCACAACAGGTCTGTTCCTTGGTGATGAGTTCACTAAGGGTGTATGCGAAAGTGGAGAGAAAGGGGAGCATTGGAGTAACTCACCCTAGAAGACCCCGCCATTCCACGTGGCGCATTCGTCGGTCTGCAGGCAACGTAGCGTGGCATTGGTTGCACGTTTGGGAATCTGGGCAAAGCCAGCTCTGTGTCAGCGTGAAGGCAGCAAATGACGCCAGCCTGCAGCGCGTCTTGGGTGTGAAGTGCTTTTCCAGCAGGGAGATTTTCGACTTTCTCCGTCTGCACCGTTTCTGTGCAGAACGTATCTGTGCGTGCATGCCTGTGTGATTGCGGACGTGTGTGTGTTAGTGTGTGAGTGTATGTGTGTGTGTGCGTGCGTGTGTGTGTTTGTGTGTGTGTGCGTGTGTGTGTGTGTGTGTGTGTGTGTGTGTGTGTGTGTGTGCGTGCGTGTGTGCATGTATGTGTGTGTGTGTGTGTAAGTGTATGTGAGCCACATTTATTTGGGTATCTTATTATCACCTATCAGTGATATGCATGTATGTGTACTCACAGATGTGTATTCTACTGTATGTACGCATTTATGCGTGCATGTGTGTAAATTTGAGTCTGTTTATGCATTATGTGTTGCGTTACGTGTGTGCACGCGTGCATAAAAGTGCTTGTATAATAAATTTCATTAATCTTCCTGCTTACTAGTCTGCCTGCATCTGTTAATGTGTGTGCGCATGTGTACATGTATGTTTGTGCATGTGTGTGCGCATGTGTACATGTATGTTTGTGCATGTGTGTGCGCATGTGTACATGTATGTTTGTGCATGTGTGTGCGCATGTGTACATGTATGTTTGTGCATGTGTGTGTGAATGAGCACGCACGGGCGATATTGCTTGTGTGATGGTTATGAGTGGGGAAAGTTCACGTGTCAATTATTGAGGAACTGACTATCAGAAGAACGCGAAGGACCTAATCGCCGTACGGTGCATTGTTGACGCATGTCAAAGGGCTAATGGCAGCCATGGGCATGTGGAGAAGGTCGTGCGTTGCCTGCTGAGTCTCGGCTGTAAATACCCCATGGATCAGCAGGCCAGCCTATGTTTCAATGCAGACAGGGCACAGACTCTGAGCATGCTTACATTTCTATCACACTTGATGTGACAAATGAGCATTTCGCTAGATTATTGAAAGGCTTCGTGGCACGTCTTTGTCGCCAACCCTTCCACTGCAAGGCACTCAGGGACCAACAACCAACGCCTGCGTCACATGTGTCTGTGGCGTGGCTCATGTTTCAGTCTGGGCTTTCTCCCTTCCTGCACTTTCCCAAGAGGGGGATGGGAATCTGGGGTTTGTTCAAAGGAATGGCAAATAGCAGAGACAGCTGTTCTCGCGTTAGACTTTGTGAGACAGTTGTGTTTAAGTCTGATTTCGTTTACAAGACACTTGCCTCACTTGATACGTTAGATACTTTAAAGGTCGTTCCCTGGAAAAACTATCTTCGATCACTTTTTAAAATATCGAGAAACTCCTAAGGAGACGTCATCATCATACTGTTTCAGTCCTCTAAGCTCATTGTGGAGTGTGAGGCGCCAGCAGAGCTCCTCCACCCAGGCTAGTCACCGCAAGTGGTTCCAGGTCTTCCCCACTTCATGCATTTCCTGATCCAGTGCGCGCCGCGATTTGCCGAGGGGTCTTCCTCTCTTGCACTTCCCAGTTGATGCCCATGTTAGCATGGCCTATCTCTGCATGCAAGGGCATGGCTATATTCAACACATCCTCCTCATGTCTTCATTTTATTGATCCCTGTCACGCCCATATCTCTTGGTTGGACGTTCTTGATTTCCAATGAATGCGCAGTATTCGTCGTAAGCATCTGCCTTCAAAGCCATTGAGTCTGCTCCCAATCTTTTTATTCATGCTCCAGATCTCCACAGCACAAAGCAGAACATAGTGTGCGTTGGAACGGTAGATGTTTTAGCTTCGTTGAAGTGTGGAGTTACACTGATCTCCTCACACTTGTCGGCCTCTCGAATGCCTGTGCTGCTTGTCCAAGTCTAGATGATTTTTTAAAATTTCTATGCTGCTATCTCCTGAGATGTAGCCTCCCAGGTATTTGAAGTCCCGTACTTTCTCCAGATCTTCTTCTCTAACTGTGACCGCCTGCTTTTCACTTTCGCCCTGGTTTTCACTTTAATGACTGGTCTTTGATGGGTGAATCTTGAGGCCTACGGTAATTTCTGTCCAGTCGACGACTTTGGTCCTCTCTTGAATGTCTCTGTAACTTGAAATGTTCCGTTCATCTATTTAGATAAACTTGTTCCTTGACTGTGATCTTTCCGTCTAACCGTCGACATGTTGATGAGACTGTCAGAGATAATCTTCAAAGCCTGATATACAGTTCATGTGTCTCCTTTGTTCGCTGTCCTATGTGCTTCCTTTCCCAATTTATCCAGAAAAATTATCTTGTCATGTTTCGAACTTTTTTGGGGTTGATTGATAAGAATACATTCTTCTTACATGGTTTCTTTGTCCATTTCACTACATGCTAGTAAATGTTTCATAAGAAATCCAATTCTTTTTCAGATTCTTCCTGTACTCAAATTTAGCATTACTGATTTCAAAACAGACGTCTTGAATCCTGCCATAATGCACGTCGATGTCCTCCACAGGAAATTCACAAAGGATCTGACACCATTTGCGGAGTTCCATTGTGAATTGTTTCGACTTCAGAGTTGTGTAGACGTCGAGTCAAACGGCCGTTATTTGTTCATCTTGCTGGTTCCCTTTAGTTTCAGGTGCAGCTATCCCAGCAACAGGTTGTGGTCGCTGATAACACCTGCACCTCTAATCACCGGGATATATTTCTGGTCGATGGCTATGTGGCCGATTTGGTTGGTTGTTCTCCCATATGAATAGTTAGTGTATAGTTTCGTATAGGAGGGTTTCCCCGATGATCAGTTCGTTTTTCTGCTATAGGTCTGCTAAGGATGCACTGTTCTCATTTCGCTCCCCAACACCCTCATTTCCCAATGTAATCTCGTAGCCTTGGTTGTCAGACCAAGCCTTGGCACTCAAGTCTCAAGTGACCAAGATGGTGTCATGTCGAGGTGCTTTGTCAATATGCAGCTGTAGGCATCTGTAAAAGTTCTTTCTTCTTATTCTGTTTGTTCTGTTGGGGTACAGCATTGGATAATAGTGGTCTTAACAAATTTGGAATGACGTATAGCCAGAATTATCATTGAGTTGATTGGTTGGTTCCCGTTGTAGAAGGCACTTTGCTGCAACCTTGTCCCTGATAATAGCAGCTCCCCCAAGATATTGTCCATATGTCCGGCCAGAGTAGCAAATCGTTTTCCTTGATCCTACCGAGATCTTGCTAGAATTTGTTTATCAAACCTCACTGAGCCCCATGATTGTGATATTTAGAATTGTCGTCTCTCTATCACTTGTGCAGACCCTCCACACCGGTGCAGCGTCCTAATATTCCATGCTGCCACTCGTGCAACTTGCCTAGGTGCTGCCGAGGAGAGTGTCAGTGCAGAAATGCACTCTCGACTTTCACCCTTGCTCGTCATACAAGGTTTCGCTGTCTCCCTCCTCAGACGCTCTACCGAGGCTTGAGCGTCTGGAGTTTGTATGGGCGTTTCTGTAGCGTCGTCTTCTTACGAGGTGGGTCGCCGGCACAACGCACAACTTCTCTTCTTTCTCATCCTGAGTTTGCGATCAGACAATCGCGGAATTTAAGATACGTCCTCTGTTACATATTTTTGTTAAGTGGTAAACGAATAGAATGAACTAAACTAAGACATTATGTAAAAATTAAGTTTAAAAGCAAGCACTAAACAGGATACTATATAAATTTGCTAGTCCAAAAGGTGCTCAGTGTCTCGTTTTACGTAGTAGGCTCGCTGATGACTATTTTGCTGCACGAGGGGAATCTTTGTCTATTTGTTAGGTTATAATACTCTATGCGGAAACAAGCGTTTGATGAGTTCATGACGAGCGCCCACAAACCTGCGATGTACATTATGCTAGTACCTACAAAACAACTGAGTACTTTGTTAAAACTTTTCGTATCACCTAACTAGATGGTTTAATTTTCGATCGGAAGTCGTGGTATTTGATCTGAAGAATTAACTTTCACTGGCATGAAAAGTCCAGTGTCTGTCGGAATATATCGGGACTGTCTTTGTCTTGTTGTGTTTGTCCTCATGCTTTGAATCCATGCATATGCGAATCTTTGAGTTGACTGGACGTAATCTTACAGAGCATTTTCTACACTTCGGTTATCTTTGTGCATTTGTTTGTGTGAAAAACTTGTGGATGAATTCTCCTCCTTTTTTCCTCTTGCATCAGACTATGCTATGATTAAATTATTGATTTACAAATATCCACATTCTCAAAATTTAAAATAGAGGAAGGAAGAAGAATTTCAGTCGCGCCGATGTGGACTGCTAACGTTTTTCTCCGTTCCCCCTTTCCCATTTTCTCTGTCTCATCGATTTCACGAGAGGTATTCAGGAAACCCGGGATTCGAGACCCTATAATTGGAAATCCCTGCCAATTCCTTTTGCAGGGTTTTCTCTACAAAAAGGAGGTTTTGGCTAGGGCTGCTATCCACGAAGTCGAAAGACCTTGATCACCAAACATTGCCTTAAAGGTTCTCCCTTTTGGAGCTAACCCTGCAATAAAAAGAAAGACACCTGCAAGCTGAAACGTGAGAAGCTTTTGGTGCCGAGAAGTGCTATTGTGCCACCCAAGTTTCTTTGGAAAGTTGGTCACGTTCATCGCCATGGTTTCAAAGTCTCGTTCACTGATCTCGCGGCCCATAGGAGATTCTGGAGATTTGGCAGTGGGCCCCAGTGTCTGGCGGGTTGGGAGCGAAGGGAGGAACTGAAAGCCCCGCCATTAGGTGATTTCACGCTCCACTGAATCTGGAAACGCTCGGCTCCCCAGCGCCGACTGGCGTCTGAGTACGCCCAGCCAGCCTAGCGGCTTTGCTATCAATTAATAAAAGAGAGGCGTAGAAATCGCATATTTTTCCTTTGGGTTCACTGCCTCTTGTGATTCACCGGTCGACTCACTCGATCGATAGGCTGGGATATTCACACCGGTGCAATATCAAAACGGCTTCGTTGATGAAATAATGTTCTGGTTGAGGCTGGACGAATGAAAAACACAGCAATATCCAGATCAACTCTGTTCTCCACTCCCTCTTTCTCCACCCCCTCTAACCGACCCTTTCTCCAAATTATGATGCATCTGTGAAGGCAAATACTTTTCTGCCACAAGCGTTGGTGTGTACAAAGATGACGAACGAGAGTGGAGAGGAGAATGAGACGGAACGGGATGGGTCTGTTGTGATGTGAATATTAATTTTAAACTGATATATGACCGCTATGATTGAGGATGGAAAACTGTGAAAATCATGTGGAGGCAGCTCTCTCCCATTGACCTGTGTGTGTGTGTGTGTGTGTGTGTGTGTGTGTGTGCGTGCGCGTGCGCGCGCGTTTATGTGAAGGGGCAATTGTACAAAATTCGGGAGACTTATCTCCAGGGTGCAGAAAGAAAACGCTCTGTCTTTGAAAATGATTGCTGTTTCACATGGAGCGGATGTGTTCACGCATCCCCGTTGTGTGGCTGAGACATCTGGACTATCTGAGGATGCCTCCGTCAGTCTGTCCGACATCAGATTCTGGCCGAGGACTTGTTACCCGGTTGCAGACGCTGTTGTGCCTATGTAATCCAGTTTGGACTCTCTACAGAAGGCACTTTCGGCAGTTTGAACAGTACCACCCCTCAAAGTTATGGTAATTCTTGGATTGACCGATTGTCAACTACTGACGACTTGAAAAGACCAGATCGCCGAGTAGAAGCGCTCACTATGACACACTACTTCTCTGGGTAGGCAGCAAGGTGAGAATGGAAGACAATGGGTTGCCAAATAGGTATTCAATTTAGAGCTCGTCAATTAAAAAAGGATTAAATATACTGCCTCAAAAGGTCTTTGTAGTATTGAGGAAGCGCGCTGGGGGGAAAAACCCGACTGCCAACCGCAGTTCCTGGAGAGTAGCAAAGAAAGTCGGGAGCAAGCGCTTCCAAGACCAGCGTACTTGGCTTTGACAACAAAATAACTATGCAAACACGACACGTTGCAGCAACCTCTGATTTCGCTGCGGTCGTAGTCTGCCCTCGTTGCCATAGTCCCTGCGCTCCTAAGTTTGGCTGCGGTTTCAAATGGTGCCACTGAGATCTTTGTCGAAGTCGATGGTCCACTATGGTTTTTGTGCTTGTTGGCAAAGTCTGCCATGCAAACAGTATGTCGCGCCTCCATAATTTATTTTAAAATAAACATTAATTAATGAGTTTTGATTGAGAAACGCTTACACCTACTTTTCCGAAGTAGCAGTCTTATACAACCGGTCAGGACGCAGCACAGACCGAAGATGTGTCCTGTTTGGAGGACGCAGCGCAGACCGAAGATGTGTCCTGTTTGGTAAAACAAGATTGCGACATCGGCAAAGTAGGCGTAACTGCTGCTTAATCAAAACAGGCCTCCATTGATGAAACATCTGCGACTGAAATACGCCTTCACGATCCAGTGTTGTTTGACGTCATAGAGAACAATGTATTGCTTCTTCCAATACAGGTTGTCCAGGAGAGTGCTCATGCAGACTGAAATGGCTGCACGCGAGGCAAACTGAGGCAGTGAAAAGTTCAAGGTGGATTTTCAGAGGAAGAAATTGGCAGAGGCGAAGGTGAAAAGTGATCTACCTCTTTTATTGGAGCTCACGAATAAACATTTGAGCAAACAAAGAAAATGTTATTCACATTGCAGTGCGGCTGAGGTCACATGACTGGCAGAGACAGTTATTACCCAGAATACCCATTACCCATTT
>JAWQFJ010035361.1:0-27500 GCA_034096865.1 Theodoxus fluviatilis | reverse complement strand
ACTCTTGCTGACATGTACGTCACGTCAATATTCTCAGTTGCTGTACCTCAGCATTCCTGTACGCCTGTGTATTTGTATTTTGTGCTGCTGCACCTTAGCATACCGTACACTTTCACGTCTGTATTCTGTATTGCTGCAGCAGAGTATTCTTGCTTCTGTATTGCTGCACCTAAGCATACCGTACACCTGCACATATGTATTCTGTATTGCTGCACCTTAATATTCTTGCTTCTATATTGCTGCATCTTAGCATAGCGTACACCTGCACATCTGTATTCTGTATTGCTGCGCCTTGGCATACCGTACACATCCACATCTGTATTCTGTATTGCTATACCTTGGCATAGCGTACACCTGCACGTCTGAATTCTGCATTGCTGCACCTTAGTATTCTTGCTTCTGTATTGCTGCACCTTAGTATTCTTGTTTATGTATTGCTGCACCCTCGCGCGTTTGTTTTTTGCGCTGCTGACAGCTTTGCCCTGCGTTGTAGGAGTGCAGGCCTCGTCCTGTCCCAAGGACGCGCTAGGAGCCGTCCACGCATGCGTGGGAATCAAGAAGGAGTTCGACGGCGGCGGAAGTGGACTGATAAGTGACACCAACAAAATGAAGCAGATCTGCAAGTAAGATGAGCCAGACAAATGGGCAGACAGACATGAGATCAGAAGAACAGACAGAAAATCAGATGGACATACAGGCAGACAGACAGATGGATAGACAGACATACAGACAGACAGACAGACAGACAGACAGACAGACAGACAGACAGACAGACAGACAGACAGACAGACAGACAGACAGACAGACAGGCAGGCAGGCAGGCAGGCAAGCAGGCAGGCAGGCAGATACACACACACAGACACACACACAGACACACAGACACACACACACACACACACACACACACACACACACACACACACACACACACACACACACACACACACACATTCACACACATTCACACACATTCACACACACACACACACACACACACACACACACACACACACACACACACACACACACACACACACACACACACACACACACACACACACACACTCACACACACACACACACACACACACACACACACACACACACACACACACACACACACACAGTCACTCACCTACGCATATGCTGAGGCACACAGGCAGGCTGAATGACAGGCAGAAACACACAGGCAGAAACACACAGGCAGAAACACACAGGCACTTACCCCCACCCCCACTCCAAACACTCACATTCCACCACCAATATCGTCCCAAAGAGTCATTAGGTAGGCAAACAGAGAGATAGTCGCAGATTCAAAGACGAACACAGACAGTGAGGGGAAAACCGTGGCACTGATGCCTGACTTTCATGCATGTCTTTTGTGCGTCCTACAGAGATAAAGCACTAGAAAACGCTATCCGGTGCTTAGAGAGGGTCGTCGGCGCATGCGCAAGCGAGACCACCCTGGAGCAGACCATCAACGCCCGCAAATGGAAATGGGGAATGAAGACGCTTTGCGCCAACCTGCCAGGTAGGCAGCAATACTTTTTCTTTTCTCATGGAAATCACTTCCATCCTGTGAGACTCATTCAAAGAAAAGAGAAGTAGTTTAAAAGGTGAACTCAAATTGCTGAGGGCACTATAGTCTTGCTAACACAACTCCTGGGCTGTAGATCATCGTAGCAGTCGTACATCTGCATCAACCAGTTTGAGTCATAGCCACTCAATGTCACAGTGTGTTTGTCTGTGTGTGTGTGCGTCTATTTTTGTCTGATTTTGTGTCTGTCCGTGTATCAGTCAGTCTGTCTGTCCACCCGTCTTTCCATCAGTCACTCGTTTGTTCTCCCGCTCGCTCACTCACTCACTCACTCACTCACTCACTCACTCACTCACTCACTCACTCACTCACTCACTCACTCACTCACTCACTCACTCACTCACTCACTCACTCACTCACTCACTCACTCACTCACTCACTCACTCACTCTCACCCACAAACCCACCCACACACTCACTCAATCGCTGGATCTATATATCTTTGTCTGTCTAGCTGTCCATCGATCTGTATTTTTGCGTGTATCTGTGGCTGTCTTTCTGTGTGTGTATATGTATATAATATATATGTATGTTTGTCCATGTTTCAGACTCTCTCTCTCTCTCTCTCTCTCTCTCTCTCTCTCTCTCTCTCTCTCTCTCTCTCTCTCTCTCTCTCTCTCTCTCTCTCTCTTTGTGTGTGTGTATAAGTATATAATATATATGTATGTTTGTCCATGTTTCAGCCTGTAAATCTGTTCATGCGCGCGCGTCTCTCTCTCTCTCTCTCTCTCTCTCTCTCTCTCTCTCTCTCTCTCTCTCTCTCTCTCTCTCTCTCTCTCTGTCTCTGTCTGTCTCTCTCTCTCTCTCTCTGTCTCTCCCTCTCTCTCTCTCTCTCTCTCTCTCTCTCTCTCTCCTCGTCTCTGTGTATCTATCTCTGTCTCATTTATCTGTCTCTCTGATTGGTAGTCCCTTTGTCACGTTTTTTTCTGAGGAAACGCACCGCTGCTGCGTCCTCCTTGTCTGATCTGCGACCTTGACGAGTCACATATGACTTACTACTGGTATGGGATAGTCCTGTGTCTTAGACGTATCGCTGCCTTTTTTTCGCCAGAGCTGATGCGAAGTGAGAAGTGTCTACTGCGGACCCAGCCCATCATGGAGGAGTGCGCGGACAACCAGACAGAGAGCTACCACATGGAAGTGCGCAACCGCGTTCTCGTCGGCAACCACGATCCTGACGTCATTATGAGACTCAGTTGCAAGTGAGTGACGTCACTCTCAGTCTTGCGTGACGTCATCTCAGTTACTGGGCCGTGTTGCTTTGACGCGAGGTCGTGCGAGGCATAGGTCGCTGTCAGCATGTGTCAACATTTGACTGCCTTTACATCTGCTTTCATCATGTTTACACATGTTGACACCGGCCTATTCCTCGCGAGATTTTGGCTTTCCTCGCCTCTATGCAACGCGTCCATGGAGTCTTATCCAGGACTCAGAGGAGGTATATGTTCTGTGACTAAGTACAAAAAGGTAGCTATGTAGTTATCTCCAGTAGGACCGTTTGCGTCAATGCTTGAGGGGTGGGATGGGGTGGAGGGTAGGGGGTGGGGGTGGGGGAGAAGGGGGAGGACGGACCTTCTCAAGCAATGTGGACAAAGAGAGAGAGAGAAATCAGGACCAGAAATCATTAACAGACACTGACAATTTGTGGAAAAGAAAATTTCGAAAATAGACTTCCTCAGGCGGGCCATGCTAGTGAACTCGTCCGAGGAGAGGAGCGCGGGAATGACAGCAAAGCTGGCGAGCCACACAAGCTGGCAAGACACAGCAATTCCCCCCCCCCCCCCCCCCCCCCCCCCAATATTCGCTGTCTTTTTCGCATCTCTTGCATAGGACGAGTCGACTGGTGTGGCCCGGCTGAGGAAGTCATTTCAATAATGTAACATCCGGCACTAGAATTAATGCAGAATTTTTACAAAATAACGGTGTTGAGAATATTAGTTCATGAACTTCAGAGTGAACGAAACGAGAATCTTTGTTTTTTCCTATGGCTTTGGATTTGTAGCTGTCAGACTGTCTTTTTAAAAATAAGAGAAATCGGGGAAAATGTAACCATGCATACATTACGTAGTCATGTGAATGAGCATTAGCATTCAATAGTTGAAAAATGCCATCAGATAAGAAAGCACAACAACCCCATCAAATCATTAGAGTCCTTTAACAATGCTTTGAAACGGCACTTGTAAGTGGAAGCTTAAACCTGCCGAGACGAAAAGGGAAAAGGGAAGCATTTAACCACGGACCTGTATATAGATGGATGCACGTCTTTAGGTCAAAGTCATTTTAGTTGCTCAAAAGGCCAAACGTCGATTGACTGAGTCTAGCACTTCCGGTGGCCTGTTCAACCTACGATATTCGATGGCGGCGAACTCGGTTGCGAAAAGAATACGGCCAAGCGTTGGCAATAATTGTGCAATTGAAAGCTGCAGTACAACTTCTGCAAAATGCCGAGGTCTGTCATTTATGAAACTGCCGCGACCAGGCGTGAGCGAGGCGCATTCAATTTACATCTCGCACGAGTGCCTTTGCAGATCTTATAAACAATGCCACCGGAATTGCCTCGGCCAACTTCGGCTTGCTCGGAACGAGTCCGCGAGTAATCGGCAGCCAATCAGATCGCTGCGTTATAACAGCTGTTAGACTGACGTCACGACGAGCTTGTCCGAGGACTGATATGGGAATTTCCGTGACCCTCTCGAGCGAAATTCGACTCCTAGGCAGCCGTGTCTCCCCTTAAATGTATCTCACAGAAGAGACATAAACGACAACGAAGAAAACTAGTACAATCAATACATTAATAAAATGTGTTTAACTTGAAAATTAACAGCCCCCTTTCTTGTTCACTCCGAAGACCTGCGCCACTACGGCACTAGGCACTACACGTGTGCAACGTCCATAAAACAACCGCTGTGGCACGGCTTCCTACTTAATGAAAAACCTGATGGAGACACAAAAACATCTAATCACAGCTGTAACTCAATAGAAACCTTTAAAATAAATTTAATTTTACTCACAATAAACTGCGTGACAATCTGATCAACAGTGGAATCCATTGCTGCAAAGACTCGCCGGAAGTGAGCTACTAAGTCAGTCGAGAGGCTGACCTCTGGCAGAACTCTCTAATTGGCTGAAAGAGCCAGGGACAGACAAGACGTGCATCCAGTTAGATACAGGTCCGTGATTTAACGACATATAGTGATGCACACACACACACACACACACACACACACACACACACACACACAAGCACATACATACACACACACACAAGCACACACACACAAGCACACACACACACAAGCACACACACACACACACACACAGAGAAGTGGACGCTTATGCAACCACGTAAACACACGTAAGCAAACATGCATACACGCAGAAGTACCAACCGTCTTGCTCCTTGACAGACGTTCATGGCGCCACACGACGACTGAGCCACACATGACAGGTCATTCATCGTGCACATGGACATTATCTGTTGCTCGAAAGTAGTTTTGACACTGACGTCTCGCTACGAGATTATGTGATGATAAACATTTAACATTTTAGTGATGGTGGGTTGGTAGTCGTGGTGTGAGTGGTGATAGTGGTGATGATGGCTGGTGCTGTGGCAGCTGTGGAGACTTAGACATTTCAGATTTCTCCTGCAAGTTCAGTTAATACAATTATCTGTTCAAAACTGTAACGCTGCAATGAGATCATTAATATGATTTGATGCTGCCGCGGAACTGCAAAATCACTCATATATTTTTTTTCTGTCTCTCTCTCTCTGTTGCAGCTACACCGACAACATAATTAATTGTATCAAACGCCCAATGACGTCATACTGCAGTCCTCGTATCGTCCGCATCATGCTGCAAGTGGTTCACTCCTTCATCCCGCCAGCGTGTCACACAGGGGACGAGGCATACTACACCGACAGTTCGGACGGCAATCACATGAACCGAGCCATCACATCGTCGCTTATTTTGTGTCTGTCGCTGAGTCTCCTCTCCCGTTATGTCTAGTAACGTTTGTGAGGCCTTGGTCAATGTGTTCAGGCGCAAGCTCTGTCAGCGCAGTGCTTGTTCCCAGACAAACGAAGAGGGATACAGTCAGGAGGGGAGCGAATGCAAATGGATCACTAGAGAGCACTCGGAGAGCGCAAGGCTCCGCCAAGGAAGCCACACTTTGTCATCCATGACCTGTATAATTCAGGCAGTATATTCTGCTAGCCAGGCCTGATTTTGCGAACTTCTTCAGAGCACTGTAGCGCCAGCTGGCGACAGTCTCTGGGTGTGAAACGCATGCGCCAGCGTCATCAATAGTTTGATATCATCAACTTCGTGATGCGTGATAAAATGTCTCTTAATGTTTGCATTTCTAAAAAGATAACTGATAAACTCCCACAATAAATGCACCAGCGTCATCAATAGTTTGATATCATCAACTTCGTGATGCGTGATGAAATGTCTCTTAATGTTTGCATTTCTAAAAAGATAACTGATAAACTCCCACAATAAATGCACCAGCGTCATCAATAGTTTGATATCATCAACTTCGTGATGCGTGATAAAATGTCTCTTAATGTTTGCATTTCTAAAAAGATAACTGATAAACTCCCACATTAAATGCACCAGCGTCATCTATAGTTTGATATCATCAAATTCGTGGTGCGTGATGAAATGTCTCTTAATGTTTGCATTTCTAAAAAGATAACTGATAAACTCCCACAATAAATGCACCAGCGTCATCAATAGTTTGATAGCATCAACTTCGTGATGCGTGATGAAATGTCTCTTAATGTTTGCATTTCTAAAAAGATAACTGACAAGCTCCCACTATAAATGCACCAGCGTCATCAATAGTTTGATATCATCAAATTCGTGGTGCGTGATGAAATGTCTCTTAATGTTTGCATTTCTAAAAAGATAACTGACAAGCTCCCACTATAAATGCACCAGCGTCATCAATAGTTTGATATCATCAAATTCGTGGTGCGTGATGAAATGTCTCTTAATGTTTGCATTTCTAAAAAGATAACTTTTAAACTCCCACATTAAATGCACCAGCGTCATCTATAGTTTGATATCATCAAATTCGTGGTGCGTGATGAAATGTCTCTTAATGTTTGCATTTCTAAAAAGATAACTGATAAACTCCCACAATAAATGCACCAGCGTCATCAATAGTTTGATAGCATCAACTTCGTGATGCGTGATGAAATGTCTCTTAATGTTTGCATTTCTAAAAAGATAACTGACAAGCTCCCACTATAAATGCACCAGCGTCATCTATATTTTGATGTCATCAACTTCGTGATGCGTGATAAAATGTCTCTTTATGTTTGCATTTCTAAAAGGATAACTGATAAACTCCCACATTTAATGCAGTATTCCTCGGGTGAAACCTGACCTTGCACCAAGTTTCATCAGAATTTGTTTCGAACTTTTGGAGTTATTTTGTCAAATATTGAACTAACGAACGAACGAACAGAGGGAAAATCAACCTCCTTAGCAGAGATAACACACGTGGGCAGGGCTGTGCGCAACGTATCTAGACCTACTTAATTTTTCTTTTCTACTGGAAAGTCGACGTGGCGTGAATACATTGTGTAAAAATGTGTTGTTTTTTGTTGTTGCGCGTTTTAGTTTATAACTTCCAGGCATATAATAAAATCCCCTCCCAGAGCTGATTTTTTAAAACAAGAAATTAATTCTAACTCCAGTGTAGGCCTATGCGCGCGCTCATGTGTGTGTGTGTGTGTGTGTGTGTGTGTGTGTGTGTGTGTGTGTGTGTGTGTGTGTGCGTGTGTGCGTGAGGGTGTGCGTATGTGTGTGTGTGTGTGTGTGTGTTTTTATATGTGTGTGTGAGGGTGTGTGTATGTGGGTGTGTGAGAGAGAGTGTGTGTGTGTGTGTGTGTGTGTGTGTGTGCGCTTGTGTGGAGAGAGAGAGAGAGAGAGAGAGAGAGAGAGAGAGATATGTGTGTGGTGAATTGTATTACTCATTGAAGATTTGCTCAAATCGTAAACTGAGGTGTAAGGTAGAAATGTTTAGTAATGTATCAAAGACGAATGCCTGTGATTTTCCCCCTCGATAAGCAGACAAACAAAAGGGTTCTTTTTACAGACAAAAAGTCGACATTATAGTTTAAGTTCTGGCTGTTGGCTTATTTAAGATTGTACTTTCACGTCGCGTGAGGTTCGCGTCACTAGTATAGCTACAGTCGACATGACGGTGTTGGTGATGGTGATGTGGGAATATATGTACTTCAGTGTTATGAAAGCTATATGCTTCTGACAACGCGGATAGCTACAGACAGCACATGTTTTCAGTTGGGCTGTATCAACCCATGCTTTCCGTCCTCTGTGCACGATGGTATGGCGGAGCCCGTGAACAAAAACATGACTAAGGGATGTGCGTGCATGAAGTGCGTGCAATCCATGACGGAGCTATCGCCTTCCTCTGTATTAGCGAACTTGAACGCGGGGTTATTGAGCAAAGCAGACTAATTAAGCATTCCCCAACAGCAGGTAAAGTAGTTTTGAATAATTGCTTTTTTATGACAACAAGCATATTATCATTAAGGGTATTTGGAGGTTGGGGTTCTTTAAATACATGCATCCTCAAAATGAGTTCACAGTCAATTTTATCCCTCTTGATTGAAGAGACGACATTAAAAAGCATTAGATTCGATTATCATTCATAACAGGAAGGAGATAACCATCACCAGTCATAAGGAATGGTCAAGGGACATCCAGAAATGGCGTTGTCGCCTGCTCCCTCCAACTCCGTTACCGGCACGGGTATAAGTGCCGACTTTTACTGCTTAAATCAATCCCGAGAGATTTGCCGCAGGTGCTGTACGTGATGAAAGCAACGAAATAGACATTTTTCGAAATTTGACACAAATCCGCACTTCTGCCACTTCCATGGCTGTAACCTCCATGGCTCGTAGCATGTTTACCGTGCAAGTCCAGGCGCTAGGAGGTAGCGCCCTCTAGTGTTAAGCAGTTAGAGCGCCTCTTGAAATGCTGCAGTTGCTGCGCGATCTTGAAAGAAAGTGTCCTCTGCTACGGAATGAGAGGTCACTGTAGGAATGCTGGGACCGGTTTGCTACTCTAGCAAAGGTCACTGCTCAACAACAAAATGTGGGGGAGACAACCATGCTGGTGGTGAATTTGGTCACAACCAGGGGGTATTTAATGGCGCTACATAAATCGTCTGCATCGCGAAAAATGGCTTGTTTTGTTGAAGCTCTCTAGTGTTGGATCATACTATCCGATATTCAGTATCACTTAGCTCGTAAACATTGATGCCTTACAATTATTAACACTCCGCTTTCATTCCATTATTTTTTCGACATATTAATACCTATTTATTTCGTGTTTGTCGATATGCAGTTAGGCCCTGTACTCGGGGCCCTTTGATTCTGCGACAATTTTGGTTGAATTATCTCCAGTGCTTTGCAATAAATCTTTGTCCAGTATTTGGTGATTTTATTTGCTTTTGTAGATGTCAATTGTCCGGAACTTAATGTTCGGTATCAGCATTGTAGTTATTCGGGCCGTATCTCTTCCAGCAAGTTCAAATTCGCCGTACTTCTGTTCAAAGAGCAAATACAAAATATAGAAGCAAGACATGGTGTTTTTTTTTCCTTTCTTCTTTTTTGGAGGCAAGAAAGATGCAGTCATTTCACCAATGACGAAAAAGCTGGGACTTTTCCCCAAGAAAAATTTAGCTATGGAACATGACACGAGAAAGTCAAATGTTGTGCAGAAGTGCTTTTGGCCATTGCTCATCCCTTCTGCAAGGTCATTATTTCGTACTTACTGAATACGGAAAGTGACCAAAGTCTAGTTGTGAAGGCGTGGGATGAGGTTCGTATTTCCAATAGTTATACATTTGTTTCTGCTAATGGCATGATGTTGTGCTGGCATTTGTCTTTACTCGTGTAGTCGCAATGACCCGAGCACACCTTACTGCTGACTGTACATATTTTGTTGTTGAATTCCACTCCCTTTTAATCAATGGGGAAAAGGACAAAACCCAAATATCTAGGCTTGTCTTTAATTTTGTGTTGAATTGAAATGGTTGATTGCTTGAGATCCCGTCTTTTCTTTTCACAATTGACTTCCTGCGATGAAACAGATATTATATTCATGACCTACGTATACTGAAGCACACCCCCCTGTGACGTATGAGCATATTGTTTGGTGCTGGTCCCAGCGAGATTACAACCTGAGCAGTTTGAACTTGAAGAATACCATTGTTAGACAAACAGTCGAATCGAGCATTGGCGGGTAAGGCTTTGACTGTTGGATTAAATGTCGGTCCCTTTTTGCCACTGACTTGAAAGGAGCGGAAAACTCACGACGGCTAAACATTCCATGCATGAACTTCAGCGACTGAGGTTCGTCTCATTGTTTGATTGAAGCTCGCAAATGAATAAACTTCTTGAGTGGTACCGTGAGAGCGTCTCATTTAGTGTTATACACGGTGTAACAATCATCCCGGGAGCAGACATCGAACGTTTCTCTACAGGGATAATGTAGCAGCGGCCATTGGTCCTCCAAGGTAATCTACATCGGCACACACTCTTCTGTCAAAGCTGTTCTTCAGCTTTCTCTTTCAATCTTTCCCAGTCTTCGACGAGGGAAAGCAACCGCATCTCAGACGTTTGTCAATGATGCAAGTGTGCTGGTAGCTGAGAGTTGAAAGCTGCAGCTTTTGGGCGCTGCCAAGAGTTGCCTTCCGTGAGATATCACGAGAATACACGTAGATCTCTCTGATAAGGCTGCGCTCCCTGGCTCCGTCAACGTCTCCAAAAATGAGCTGCTGTACAGGTGTTTCTGCAGTTATCTATGGCCATCGCCCAGTGACACATTTGAGTCGTTGGTTACTGCATAATTACAATGTAAAGAGGAAAAGGGGGGAAATCCGCAGGACAAGTTATATATAATGAAACAGTCCTGTTTCCTGCGTGAAGCGCGCACACTCGGAATACTGAACGTAGAGACGTAATTCTTGAAACAAGATGACTGAAATCCCTACAAAGTATTAGAGGCCTAATTATATCATTGGCTTTAAAAGTTTTTGGTTAGGTTGTCCTTGTAGTACTTCATTTAAAGAATTCATTTTTAAAGAAACGATTTTGTATTCCTTATCTCATAGTTTGCCTATATGTAATGGCATATTGTAGGTTGTGACCTACCGCTTATTTCCGTAAAGCACTAAATAGGAGACGCGTTAGCATCGATCACTTCATTCTCCTGTCACTGCACGGGGAGTGTAAGCTTTCAAGGCCTAACGCCCACAGTCATGTTTCCCATGGCGTGACTGCATCTTGCTCACAAACATTTGTCTTTGAGGATCAGTCCCTGTTGAGCAGTTCTACCAGCTGATCACATATCTCTAACTGTATGGTAGGCCCATCTATATATCAGTATCAGAGTCAATGCCTAGCTCAGTTATATAACGCCATCGTTGTATATTTTGAGGTCTCCAGAAACTACTGTGATTAGACGGATGCTGAAGATGAATTATGGTGTAACACTGACCACAGATAAAGGGGAGTCCCGATTGCGAAAAGGAAGAAAGGGGAAATGAATACATAAAGGAAAGGGTTTAGGTAGGTGTGGGGATGGGGTGGAATGATTGACAGGGTTAGGGGAATACATACATGTAGAGATGGGGGACACAAAGGGATGGGGCGAGGAAATAGTGGGGGAGAATTTGGGGGGCGGGGCGGGAGGGCTTTGGATCTCTGGTGCCCATGTTAGAGATTTACTCCTAAAACGAGAATGTGAATAGAAATATTATTTTACAAATCGCTTTTTATATATACGCGTTTAACTTATCTTGCCATGTGTGGAAACCTGAATTGGAATGTATACAATGTTTACATGTTGCATTGAATGAATTTTCATTGGATACATGTATTCGTGCCCCTGTCTCATAGGTAAAAAAAAGTGTGTAGTGACAAATCACTGTGCTACCTTGCAGTCGTGCGTCAAGCTTTGTCCACAACCAATAACCATGTATGGGTTTTATTCATTTGCATTTGTGTGTTGCAATATTAGTTCGTCATGTTGCTGTTTATTCGAGTGTTTCCGAATGCTTACAGAATAGATCTAACATTAAAGACCATTTATTAGTGAATTTCTCTCTTTTGTCTTTTGTCTCCAAACAGAGATCCAGACTGTCTGAAATCATTTGAAGAACCTTTTATTATCTGATGCATTGGAATATCACGTTAATATTCGTTTGGTGCTGTGCAGTGGAGAAGAAACGTCCGTAAAAGCGGGATGGATGACGGTACTCAGAGTGTCCCACCGTCACGTGTTTCGGACCTGTTTTTCGTGCATTCATGGGAGTGGGCCACACATGCATCATGATCCTAGGCGACATTTTTGATGGTTACAATCCCAAGTTAGGAACAGCACGAGTGTGGCTTACAACTAATGGGAATCATCCTGGTCTCAAAGGCTTGTCTGCGTATGTTCGATAGAGACGTTGAGCCGATTACCCTTGAATTATTTATCCGGCGCCGTAGTTACTCTCAACAGTGGGTCGGTCCTTCTTGCCGCCTTCTTGTACCCGTCACTGAGATATCTATAACGCTACTGCACGTCCATACCTTAACATTTCAGCCAGTATCAGGGAAGAAGGGTGAGGCGGAGTGGTATAGTGTGAAGCATATTAAGATCCAGACATGGCTGCTATTTCGCTTTGTAGAACCACAACCTTCACCGTGGACAGCTGACCACAGGACCCGGCTGCTCAGCCGAAGACCGCTCACTGCAATGTGTTCAGTCACCTTGGGGCATCTGTGGTTGGTGGCAATGTCGGAACAGGCGGTCTGATCTATTGCCTTCTTCACCAGCGTTCCTGATCGACTACAAAGCAGACTTAGCCACTCCCTGCAGCTCTTCCATAACTCAGTCGGACACGCACATATCTTATTTCATATCTGCATATAAAGTGGTCGTAATGTAGCCTGAACTAATTCTCTTGCTAATTAAAACTAGTTCCGACATAGATAATGGCGGGGCTATACGCGTGCTGTCTATTTGCATTGCTCAGTTGATTCATTTGACTCAATCCAACATTAAGCAATCCATAACAGCTAAATGGAAATGTTCTTTTTTGGCAAAAAGTATTTGTTTCCATTATGGTGGTGGTGGTGGTGATGATGATAATGACGACTGTCACAAGTAGTATTAAAAGATTATCAATCTTTTCTGTGGCTCGTTAAATGTCTAGGGAATTCCGTACTACTTGGCACCTTCCAATCAAAACCATTCGCACAAGGATGACGATTGGACGCAAATGAATGACTGGGCTTCATAAATTAAATTCAAATTCAGCTTTAATCAATAATAATCAAATTGGTCAAGAGTGATAAGTTTCAACACAATGAATAATAAGGCATGGTGATACTGAAACGCATTGTAAAATATAATGAACCCTTCCCCAGAATTAAATAATTAACTAAGAGGGCTGCCAAGCCATGATGGGAAACCTGTACTCACGTACGCAACTTGGTGTGGCGTCCAGCCAATCCGTAGCCGGCAAAACGGGCTACTTTTTCAGTGAATGAGATTCCACACACACGATAGGAGAGGGGGTTAGGGGGAATGTCCATTCATGGACTCACTGCACATACACGACGAAACTGGAGATTTTCCTCTGGTGATGAGGCGTGGAGATTTCCCCACTCTCGTGGTGGAGGGTGAGGCGGGGACTTGCACTAGGTCCCGGAGATGGATGGCTCTTGCATCAACGCGTAGTCTGACGTCAAGCGGATAGCAGGCGGCAGGCGGGCAGACGTCGTTGAGCAGACGACAGGCGAGCTGAGACGGCGACGAGGAGGGGGCGAGGCAAGAAGGGGGGGCAGAGCTTTCTTGCAGGTGGCTTTCTCAGGAGTGGGAGAAATTTCTAGAGACAATTTCTCCTCACAGGGTGGTCAGCAGATAATTCACTCAGGAGAGGAAAACGTTGCAAGAACAAAAGATTGCAATACCTTACGTTGTCTCTCCCTCCAGGCAGAAGTGAGAACAGTCCTCCATTTTTCCCGTTGTCTATCCATAGACGTTTGAAGAGAGGGTCACTGAGAATTAGTCCATCAGTGGACGAAAATTCCATCAGTTTTCACACATGTCCACCTCGTGAACTCTTTGAGACAGGGCGCCGTCCTACACATGGGCTGTCTCGATGAAAATTCTGCTACGGGCACGCCGTGATCCCAAAACAAGGGTTTAAATACAACGGTAGAAGTCCCCCTGTTGTTCTCAACCAATCACAGCGTTTTAGGATGTCTTGATTCACGATCTCGTATCAATTGACCAATCAAATGTTCATATAGTCATCTACTTCTCCCATTGAACAATAACCAAGCAGTTTCATTAGTCCGTTCCCTGAAAAGTTCACTGCAGATTGGTCAATGGTAGAGCGTGAATCGAGGTGAATAATACAACCTCCCAAACGTTCCACTAAGTTCATTTCTGTATTGGAAGGGAAGCAAGGTTCACTGTTCGTTTTCCCTTCCAAAACTACATTCACCATATCAATCCCAACATCAACACTGGCTTGGCAGCAAATATCAAAATACACTATGGCTTGGCAGATAATTCCCAACCCACTATATGATATAACCACAACCAGGAATAAATGGAAAATATGCGTTTCGTAACAACGACAATGACGACGACAACGAGGATGACGATGATGATGACGGTGATGATGATGATGATTATGGTGGTGGTTGTGATAGTGGTAATGGTGGTGAGATTATGATGACGATGATGACGATGATGATGATAATGACGACGACGACGACGACGATGATGATGATGATGGTGGTGATGATGATGATGATGATGATGATGATGATGATGATGATGATGATGATGATGACAACGGAGATAAAAATGAAGACCGTGCAAAGGATTGCTGGAGCTATGGAGTCCTCCTCCGCCCGCTCCCCCTCATCCCACCCCCCCCCCACTGCCCCCTACTCCCCCGCCCCCTACCCCTACTCCCCCCGCCCCTTACCTCCTCCCCCCCCCGCCCCTTACCACCCCCCACCCCCACCCCTTACCACCCCCCCCCCCCCCCCCCGAAGAAAGACAATAATTGCAAATTCCATCAAAACTACAGCAGACTGCGTTGCCACCGAAGTTCGTCGGGGTTCCATTCTGGGACCCCCTCGAAGATCTTCACTAACAGTTTTCAAACACAAGTACAAAGGGTCCATGCGAAACAGATCTGTATGTAGGTGTCTGTTCACTAACTATCATTGCACATAGTGCAGTTGAATGAATCATGACCTTAAAAAACAAATGGAAAAATGGTGTGAAATAAAAATAATAAAACGGGGGAAAAGCATCTCAAAACACGTCAATTTGCATGTTTAGAACAACACTGTAGAAGTAAATATCCCATTCAGCTGATAAAATGACACCGACATCTGTGAGACACACTTGGCCAAAGTAAAAATTCATAAATACCTGGGAGGTACAATGGAGGAACGGATGGAAGGATGGAAGGGGGAAATGACGGGTAAATGGACAGAGACAGACGGACAGTTGATAGATAAATGGATGGCTGGATTGATGGGAGGATGGACCGATAGAGAAAGCTTCACAGCCTATCAGCCTTTGTGGACTGTTAGGCAATGGTTCACCCGGTTCATAAGATGTTATGTGTAGCATGAGCAAGTCAAGAATTCGTTTGTTTTTTTGTCAGATGCCTGGATCCAAACAAACTTAGTAATTATAGGCCAGTCTCCAATCTTTCTTTTCTGTCAACATTGTTAGAGGTTAGCTTTGCAGCAGCTGCTGGACCTTTTGGCCCGTTTTCAATGCGCATACCGGGCTCATCATTCCACCGAAACAGCTCTGCTCCGTGTTCTAAACGATCTTCTCGTTGCTTGTGATAATTCCAAAGTTTCTCTTCTTACCATGTTGAACTTGAGTGCCACGTTCGACACAATAGACCATGGAATTCTTCTCACCCGTCTTAGAAACGTTTATGGCATTGGGAACTTAGTACTCTCCTTCCTGCATTCATATCTCTCAGAACGTAGACATACTGTTTCGATCTCGGGTTTTGTTTCTGATCCTACACCTCTCAAGTATGGAGTCTCTCAGGGCTCTGTTTTGGGTCCTCTGCTGTTTCTACTGTACACGCAACCACTCTCCAATGTAATTGACAGTCATTCAGTCTCTCACAGTGAATTTGCTGATGATACCCAGCTCTACAACTCCTCCCATCCCAGTCAAATCCACTCTCTTCTTTCTACCAGCGAACACTGTATCTCTGACGTGAAACGGTGGATGACCCGGAACAAGTTCCAACTCAATGACTCAAAAACTGAAGCACTCCTGGTGGGCGGCGGAGGCAAATCGGATCAGGCCCTCAAACTAACCATTGGTCACAGTGACATCGTCTTCTCTCAGTCTGTTAGAAATTTAGGCGTCATGTTTGACGATGATCTGTCAATGAGATCTCATGTCAACAAAGTCTGTCAGTTAGCATATTACGAGCTAAGGAAAATTAGTACCATTCGTCATTATCTTTCTCAGCAGGCCACCAAAACGCTCATCACATCACTTGTCCTGTCTCGTCTCGACTATGGAAACTCTTCTCGCTGGCATCCCTGACACTCTGCTTAACAAACTCCAGAAAGTTCAGAATTGTGCTGCTAGGCTAGTTTTTCGATGTCCCAAGCGTACCCATGTCTCATCACTCCTACATACACTTCACTGGCTCCCCATCTCTCAGAGGATAGATTATAAACTTGCTACTTTGTGCTTCAAAGCCATCGACAACACCGCACCACACGCTCTTACAGAAATTCTTGCAGTCTACACGCCCTCCAGATCTCTACGCTCAGCTGCTGACTCTAGAATGCTCAAGGTCCCCCGCCGTAATAAGAAAACTCAAGGACAGCGTGCCTTCTCCTATATCGGACCTGTAACCTGGAATAGTCTCCCTCTCTCAGTCCGTCATTCTGACACTCTGCCCCAGTTCAAAAGTGCTCTAAAGACCCACCTCTTCCGATCCGCCTTTCCCGCTGAGCTGCTTCGCCTTACTTGACCTGGCCGGCAAGTGCTGTGTATATTGTATAGTTTGTTCTATTTGTTCTATTGGATCTTAGTTTTTGTTTTTTGTTTATGTGTGTTGTGTGTGAGTTTTTGTGGGAATGTGGTGTTGAGTGGTTGTGTGAGTGTTGATTCTTTGGATTGTAAACGCCATGAGCTTGCCTGTCAAGGGAAGGTATGTGCGTATGAATAAACTATTATTATTATTATTATTATTATTATTATTATTATTATTATTATTATTATTATTATTATTATTATTATTATTATTATTGTCATTATTATTATTATTATTATTATTATTATTATTATTATTATTATTATTATTATTATTATTATTACTGTTATTATTATTATTATTATTATTATTATTATTATTATTATTATTATTATTACGAATAGCGTAGGAGTAAGCGATGATTCTATTCGCACCCCACCCAGAGGAGAGTGCATTGAAAGACTGCCTGCCTGATGAGAGAAAAAAAAGACCGAGTTGGAAGTTGACAATATCAAACATCCAGCTGCCATTTACAAGTCACCAATGTCGCATCAGCCTGGAAAATCAGCAACGAACTGTATCTTAACGTAAATAATTGTAGGGGATTTTGCTGGAAGTAGGGGGAGTAACTGGTGCTGACTTGTTCAATGGACGTAAGCGGACACATTTCAGTCTAAACAGACATTTGGTAAAAACGATTCATTTAAACAGTCTCGTGACTTCAATTTACTCATCTCCATTTGTTCGATACGCTGTTCATGTACGAACCAACATCCGGGAGTGATGCATGAGAGCAGCAACAGGTAGGGATGGCTTTGTCTTTGAAACTGTCGCTACTGGGGTTGTTTTCCTCGGGGCAGGGGTTGACTTCTACAACTCCACCGTCACTACGGGCCGTAGTAGGGTTGTTTGACGCTATCACGAGCCTAGGTTTGTCTGATACACGTGGCAATTAGACTTCATTACTCGGCCAAAGGACGACTGGGTCCTCGCAGCCCTGCTCGCCCTTTGTGCCAACACAAAGATGTTTGCTCGAACCCTTGGACGTCCGGTGGCATTGGCTGTCCGTCATGGCTTGTGCAAAGGCACCTTCGCCCATCACACCCCCACTCCCCCCTCCCCCCCCCCTCCACACCCTATCCCCAGCTCCATGTTTTCTTTCGCCCGCCACATCATCCAGATAAAGTTCTGCCAGCATACAGAGAACTCCCCACAACAGTCTTGTGGAATACCTAAAAATGTGTTTCAGTGTCCTTCAGGTAGACTTCTCACTACACACGTACACGCACACACGTGGAGTGGAGTGGGTTTGGGAGAGAGAGAGAGAGAGAGAGAGAGAGAGAGAGAGAGAGAGAGAGAGAGAGAGAGAGAAAGAGAGAGAGAAAGAGAGAGACTGACTGACTGACTGACTGACTTTATTGTTCAGGCCACCGGCCCATCACAAGTACATACATGACTTGCTTCCATGTCAGGAGCTCCGCATTCTCTATCAACATTGAGAAGGTATGGCATAAACAACTGGAAGTACATACTCGCATACATTACTGTCTAGGTTGTGCAAGTGTAGCAATCATTTGACACATTATTTACATGTACAATCAGACAGCATTGCTTTAGGTGATTTGTTCTGGACAAGTCAGACACTGATCTCGTAGTTGGAAGGCATAATAAATGTACATTGCCACCCTGCGTGTTTTCATAAAACCACATCCATTTATTAAAAAGGTAGCATCAGTGGCCTCAGGACATTTAAGATATTCCTTAATGTATCTGTTACGTAAATCATTGTACAAGGGACAGTCGAACAAAAAATGTTTCTCATTTTCTATTACACCACAGAAGGGGCATTGCTGGTCTTCACTATATCTGTGCGAGAACTGATTATTTCCTCGCAACTCATTTACTCCACATCTAAATCGGATCAGTACATCTCTGAATTTTTTTATATCCATGAAATCTAGGTACTTCTCACATTCTAACGTAGTTTTGAAGGATCTATACATTCGGAATCTTTCGCTATCGTGTATTTTGCTGTTCCACGTCTGCCTGTTACAATCAAGCAACCTAATTTTCAGCTTGCTTAGAAAGCTTCTTTCGGTAGTAGTAATGCCTCCGCTCCTCCAGATATATGCATATCCGGCCTTACACAAAGTATCTTCAACTGATTTGGCCCAATTGAGTTTATCTGGGATCTTTGCATTGGCTAGCATGAGATAGGCTTGCTTAGGTAGCCTGTCATCAGACATTTTGGTCAGTTTTAGCCAGTATCTGATAGCTTTCATTGCACTATTAATGGCGAGAGGAAACCTTCCCGTTTCTCCATATACCAAGCTGTTAGGCGTTCTGCAGTCCACCTTTAGGAAACGTTTGCAAGCAAACATATGTGCTTTTTCTATGGGTTTGTGTTCCTTTAGGCCCCATATCTCTGAAGCATACAGTAAAGAAGGCTGAACTTGTGCATCATATAGTCGGAAAAATAGTTTAGGTTTCATGTTTTTAAGACTCCACATCAATTTAAACAAATGCATTGTTTTTCGTTTCGCTGCAGTAGCCAGACTGTCCAAGGATATTGTTGTTGAGAGTTTTGTAGAGAAAATATAACCCAGATATTTATAGCTGTTTACCACCTCAAGTTGTTTCCCATTTAACATCCATTTTTCACCTTGAGCTAAATGTCCTCCTCTCCGGAAAACCATGACCTTTGTCTTGCTTGTGTTTATTTCTAGGCCAATGCGTTGTGACGCACTAGCAAGATTGTTAATCTGGGTTTGAAGTCCTGTGGGTGAGGTCGACAGAAGTGCCACATCATCCGCGAATATGAGGAGATAAAGCTCCGACTTTCCACTTAACATTTGAATACCATGTTTACCGTTTTCTCGTACATAGTCTGCTACTTGGTTGATGTAGAGAGAAAGAGAAAGAGAGAGAGAGAGAGAGAGAGAGAGAGAGAGAGAAAACGAACGAACAAGTTTATTGTCTAGGCCTGTGGTCCATTACAAGTACATTAATATACACTTCAGTTTTACAACGTACTCGTAGAAGGTACAGTCGCTCTATATGCTGTACCTCCGTGATTATTTGTAATGTACAGTATACGCTGGGAGCGCTACGATGCAATTTTGTTACGATCGTTGCTCAATCGAGGAAAGATACATTTTGCATATCTTGTAATGTTGCCTCTTTTCTTCTCTTTAACGCATGGTACAGGTAAGTGGCGACCCCTCTTATCACATTTGTATCGCTATCACAGAGCAGTAGTACGAATGGATCATCGCTTTCTTCTCTAACATATGGTTCAAGGTATCTGATTCGTAAATCATATAACGCTGGAGAAAATAAGGAAAAAAGCCTTTCGTCTTCCTCTTTTTCCCTTCAATTGGGACACAAAGTTTCAGAATTATCTTTGCTATATCTAATCCTATGGATGGACAACTCATTTATTCCCAATCTGAATCTGATCATGCAGTCTCTAAATTTTTTTTGTCCAGCTCTAACAAGTATCTTTCTGCTCCAAAGACAAGCTTAAATTCTTTGTATACGGTATATCTTGGACTCGTACATAACTTAAGCCACCACTGCTGTTTAAATTCTTCAACGAGTCTTCCTCTTAGCGTTTTCCAATCTATACGTTCGTTGGCTGCTGTATGTGATGTCCAAACATCTGACAATCCATATTTAGTAAAGATACATTTGATCTTGGAGACCCAGTTATTGCTTTCCAAGTTATTTATCATAGACATTTACACAATACGTGAGTATCTTTTATTTTCCATTTTAAGTATTCTAAATCAATATTTGACAGACCTCAGTACCGCATTGATATACAAAGAGTATCGTCCTGTTTCCCCGTAAACCAGAGCATTGGGAGTTCTAGAACTTACATTTAAATATTGCTTTATTGCTAACAGATGTAACAGATGGACAGTTTCTACCATTTTGCAATCCTCAACTCCCCATATCTCTGATCCATACAATAGAATAGGCTGAACCTGTACATTGACAATTTTGTTTAGCACTTGGGGTGCCACATGTACCAGTTGTCGTAATGTCTGTATGATCTTCAAGACCGCTACTCTCCTTAGAAATGCCAAATCAGCTAGTGTTGAGTTTGTACAAACCTTTGTCGACAATGTCACCGCAAGGTATGTATATAATGATACTACATAAAGTTTTTGTCCTCTCAAGTACCATTTCTCGCGTCCTGCCATGTGACCCCCCAAGCGGATTGATATCACCTTGGTCTTCTGTGCATTCACACTCAAACCCAGCCTCTCGGCAGCAGCCTCGAGGATACGTATTTGATTCTGCAATCTTGGAACTGAATCCGAAAGCAGTACCACATCGTCCGCAAACAAAATTACAAATATTTCTTCACCATTGGCAACCAATTGGACCCCATGCCAATTCTTTTATTTCTTTAGAGAGAGAGCGAGCGAGAGAGAGAGAGAGAGAGAGAGAGAGAGAGAGAGAGAGAGAGAGAGAGAGAGAGAGAGCGAGAGAGCGAGAGAGCGAGAGAGAGAGAGAGAGAGAGAGAGAGAGAGAGAGAACAAACGAACGAAAGGTTTATTATTCAGGCCACCGGCCTATTACAACTGGATCCAAATTACTTAAACGAAAAGCAAAACGTCAGGGGTCGGGTGGGTGGGGTGGGATCAAGACGTCAACAACCAGTCTTGTTGCGCGAGTAGCGAGCGCGAAAAGTTCATCACTGTCCATCACGTCAGTTACCTCCTCTTGGAGCGCCAGGGCTGCTGCCGACGGCGGGGTGGATGGGGACCAGTCGCTCCTTCCTTTCGCCTAGCTGATGGAGTAACCGCACCAAGAGGGCTGGGCTGTGTACTAGACGAGACACGTGCAGTCAAAAAGATCGGCGTCTGCAACGAAGCCTCGACGATTCCACGGTCGACACATGGATCACTTGACACGGAGGTAGCGCACTCAACCGCCTTTGCCTCTGCCTCTTCCTCGCGTTGCCACTTGTCTCGGAAAGGCTGCATCACCTTGTCCACGATTTGTTTTACTCTAGCGGCACGCTCTGACTCGTCTGGCGCTGCATTATCACTGACCGCTATCGAGGCTATGTTTCTTCGGTTGGAGGCTGATGTGTCGTCCGATGACCCACCCTCAGCGCCTGCACACCTCTCAGCACGCTTTTCACGTGTGTTGCTTGGGTTTGGCGAGCACAGTGCAGTGGGCAAGGCGAACGAAGAAACTGATGGAATTTCTTGTGGACTGGACTCAGGCCAAGCAGTAGAGGGACACAAACTCGACGGAGCTTGCCCACTAGCAAGGTCGGTGTTTCGGCAGTTGTCGCGTCTCTGCTGGTCTCTGCGCAGCTGGGCGGGAGGTTTTCTTCTCCAGCAGTTTGCCGTTCGATTGAAGGAAGATGGCTGGTCAGCCTGGGACGCGAATCTCAGAACCACGACAGTAGCATTCCTTTCTCCATATACTTTGAATGAGGACATGGTATCGCTCTCCAGATGTGTGGAAAGCATGACCTCCAATGCAGCTGGAAGACCAGTTACTGGCATGTTTTCCATCTTTTCACTACAACCGGCGATAATGTTGGAGAGCGACGTGAACACGTCCTGCCACTGAGGTGAGCGGGCCGGAAGGAGAGAGAGAGAGAGAGAGAGAGAGAGAGAGAGAGAGAGAGAGAGAGAGAGAGAGAGAGAGAGAGAGAGAGAGAGAGAGCCAGACAGACAGCCAGCCAGCCAGACACACAGACAGACACGCAGACAGACACGCAGACAGACAGACAGACAGACAGACAGACAGACAGACAGACAGACAGACAGACAGACAGACAGACAGACAGACAGACAGGCAGGCAGATAGGCAGGCAGATGAGGCAGACACACAGAGACAGAGAGGCAGGCAAGCAGGCAGGCAGACAGAGAGAGAGAGAGAGAGAGAGAGAGAGAGAGAGAGACAGACAGACACACAGACACGCAGACAGACACGCAGATAGACATGCAGACAGACACGCAGACAGTCAGACAGACAGACAGACAGACAGACAGACAGACAGACAGACAGACAGACAGACAGACAGACAGACAGACAGACAGACAGACAGACAGACAGACAGGCAGGCAGGCAGGCAGGTAGGCAGGCAGGCAGACAGGGAGGGCAGGCAGACAGAGAGAGAGAGAGAGAGAGAGAGAGAGAGAGAGAGAGAGAGAGAGAGAGAGAGAGAGGGGGGGGGGGGGCGTGGGGATGCGGAAATATCAAGTAATCCAAGTCAATGATTCAAAGATAAATGTATTTTAAAAGAAATTTTTTATTGTCTTGAATGCCACTTTGATCTCCCATGTTAGATTAGTACCCCCAATCTTCACAACCTCATTGTTTCCATTTTTGACAATACAGCTGATGATCGAAAACTGCAAAGACCAAACATTTCTGTCATAAATGAATATCTACTGTTTCCGTGCATATCGTTCCAGCCAATGCTGGATGCCAGTTTTGATGAGCTCTTTTGTTCGTGCCGTGTTTTCTTTTCTCGCGCATTTGCATTTTAAGACATGTGTAATGGGTCAATAGCTGAAGTAGCTCTGCCGTTGACAAACTTGTTGCAAAAGTCCAAGGTGTTTAGATGGACTGATCAATGTCAGCAGGCTTTTGAGAAGCTAAAGTTGATCCTACTATGTAACCTTGTTTTGTTGGCACCAGACTCTAGCAAACAGTTTGAGCTCACGGTGGATGCATCGGATCAGACTATGGGAGCAGTGTTGATGCAGTGTGGAGGTGACAATGTCAGGCATCCAGTAGCATATTTTCCCAAGAAGTTCTTGCAGTACCAGAAAGGTTACTCTACTATGAAAAAAGAAGCTTTCAGTCTACTGAGTGCACTGTTGCATTTTGAGGTGTATTTGAGACACCCTGCACATGAGGTGATTGCACATACTAACCACAATCCGTTGGTGTTCTTGAACAACACAAAGGGGAAGAACCAACGATTGTTGAGGTGGAGTCTAACCCTCCAAGAATTCCCATTGCGTATTGTGCACGTTCCAGGTCGAGAGAAAGTGTTGGTCGATGCTTTGTCACGTTGTTTGATTTTTACTGTTGAGTTCATACCATTTTTTGCTTGTAGAAAATTTCTCGTTAAAATCATAAGAAATTTCCCTTTGAATCATGGGGGAGTGTTACGGTTCAGACTTTATTCCATTTTCTATATTGTTTGAAACGTTCGCCATGTCAATGTTTTGGCGGGAACAAGCTGAGCTTTGCACTCTGAGACCAGATTGGACCGGCTGTTTTCAAAATTATCCGTGATGCAACAATGATTTGATTGGTTAAGGATGGTGGTGCATGTGCTGTGAGTAACTTTCCAGTCTAGGTGTTTGAAGATTTTCTTATCAGTTGTCTCTGAGGATATCAACGTGAATGGACTTATTTCGAGTAACTCTGTGTAAGACGAGGAGTCTACACGTTAAAACATTCTTCAAGTCTTCCCCTGACCATCTGAAAGATTGTATTAAGAAGAACAGTGTCCTCTGCGAATGAAGGTCCAGCTTTGCCGGATTATGACACCGAGTCTCGCAGCATGGAAGTTTCGTCGTTTGGTCCTGAGCGCTCGCTGAAGTGTTCAAACCTATGTCCGTACGGGTACATATGTGTGTGGGTGATCTACATGTGTCTATGGCCTTTCTAACCTCTCATTTTGAGGTCTAGCCTTGAGAGAGAGAGAGAGAGAGAGAGAGAGAGAGAGAGAGAGAGAGAGAGTACTTGTGAATGCCCATTTCTGAGTGGACATCGTTTTTGGGCAGAAGCTTTCGTTGGTGGAGAATTCGAGAATCGACGTCGCCTATCTGCTTGAACTTGTGAGTAACTTTGAGTCAACTTTGGTTTTGGGTCACTGAAATTAATCCTCTACCTTTTCAGTCAGATAGTAGACTGATAGAATTGATTGACATTTTCATTCATATTGCCTTGAATTTGATTTAACTCATGATTAAGTCTGATTAAAGAAAAATCTCTGATGAATAATGTGTCACGTCATGCGAGCGTGAGATGAGAGTGAGTGAATTAATTATCCCCCCCTCCACTAGTGATACCCCTAGGCACTCAAACAGAAAGATATTGAGAATTGTGTGAGTGAGTGTGGAGGGAGGTGATACCTGTATCGAGTGGTTTTTGTGTTCAATGGACTTACATAGCCTGCAAAGGTGGATAAGCAGTAAACCTTCATCTATCCACCCCTTGTCTGTGAGTCTGTCTCTTCATCTGTGAGTCTTTGTTTATTTGTCTGTGTCACAGGTCGTGCATGCTAAAATGCTGAAATGTTTACCCGCACATCCGGCTGGTGATTTTTATAAATCGATTTACACGTCGAGGGGATCATACACGCGCCGTGATGCATCCCTCATTCTCTCCATGCAATGGTTCACACAAAGTAAAACACCAAGGAGTAGGTAAGGAATCAAGAATAAACTTTAGTTAAAATAAATGGGCAATTTCTACATGAATGAAAAGGTGACTTACAACGGCAGGAAAAACAATGTTGCATTCATTCACCAACCCGCTATGTCACAATTCCAAGCAATACACAAACCAAGTAGAAACATGAGTCATGGCAATCAAAAGTGGAGAGGACAAATGAATGGAAGATTCCTACTAGTTCAATGTGCAGTTCCAAATCCAACAATTCAATGACGAAGAGATTGCACAATGCACAGACACAGGACAAGCGTCCTCACAGTGCATTAATCATTGGCAGTGAATCTTTCAGAGTTTACACAATGCACAGACACAGGACAAGCGTCCTCACAGTGCATTAACCATTGGCGGTGATTCTTCCGCCTCCTGGAGGGAACAACGATTAAAAAAATCAATCTTTTCATGAGGGTGGAGATAATGGAGAAGCGTTGGGATGGTCAGCAGGCAATGATAGAGTTCTTGCTACAAGCTATGAAGTAGCCACTTCTGAAGAAGCAAGACCTGGATCCAAACAAGCTTAGCAATTACAGGCCAGTCTCTAACCTTTCCTTTCTTTCAAAACTGTTAGAGAAATTAGCTTTGCAGCAGCTGTTAGAGCATGTGTCCAAGTATTATCTTTTGGATCGTTTTCAGTCCGAGTACCGTGCTCACCATTCCACCGAAACAGCTCCTCTCCGTGTTCTAAACGACCTCCTTGTCGCATCTGATGATTCCAAAGTTTCCCTTCTAACGTTGTTAGATTTGAGTGCTGTGTTTGACACAATAGATCATGGAATTCTTCTCTCCCGTCTAAGACATGTTTTTGGCATTGACAGCACAGCACTCTCCTTCCTGAAATCATATATCTCAGACCGTAGGCAGACTGTTTTGATCCAGGGTATTGCTTGTGATCCTGCCCCGCTAAAATACGGAGTCCCACAGGGCTCGGTTCTGGGTCCTCTGCTGTTTTTACTGTACACCCAACCACTTCCCAACGCAATTGACAGTCATTCATTCTCTCACAGTGAATTTGCTGATGACACGCAACTCTACAATTCCACTCATCCCAGTCAAATCCAACCTCTTCTCTCTGCAAGTGAACTTTGTATTTCTGATGTGAAACAGTGGATGACCCAGAACAAACTCAAACTTAATGATTCAAAGACCGAAGCTCTCCTGGTTGGCGGTAGAGGCGAATTCGATCAGGCCCTGAAACTAACCATAGGTCAGAGTGAGATAGAATTCTCAAAGTCTGTTAGAAACTTAGGTGTCATGTTCGATGATGATCTTTCTATGAGAGTTCATGTGAACAAAGTTTGCCAGTTAGCTTACTACGAGTTAAGGAAAATTAGCACTATTCGTCACTATCTTTCACAACAGGCCACTCAAACCCTTGTCACTTCCCTTGTTCTGTCCGTCTTGATTATGGAAATTCTCTTCTTGCCGGCATTCCTGACACTCTGCTAAACAAACTGCAAAAAGTCCAAAACACTGCTGTTAGATTAGTTTTTAGATGTCCCAAGAGAACTCCCACATCCAAACTCCTTCGTGCACTGCATTGGCTCCCCGTCGCTCAGAGGATAGAGTATAAGCTAGCCACTATGTGTTTCAACTTCTTCAATCAAACTGCACCACACGCACTCAAAGAAATTCTCACTGTCTACACCCCCGCTAGAAATAACCGTTCAGCTGCAGACACCAAAACGTTAAATGTCCCCCGTCGCAAAAAGAAAACCCAAGGACAGCGAGCTTTTTCTTACATCGGCCATGTAACGTGGAATAGCCTACCTTTCCCTGTCCGTCACTCTGATTCCATGTCCCAGTTCAAAACCTCCCTTAAGAAATTCTCTTCTTGCTGGCATTTCTGACACTCAGCTAGACAAACTTCAAAAAGTCCAAAACACTGCTGTTAGATTAGTTTTTAGATTTCCCAAGAGAACTCCCACATCCAAACTCCTTCGTGCACTGCATTGGCTCCCCGTCGCTCAGAGGATAGAGTATAAGCTAGCCACTACGTGTTTCAACTTCTTCAATCAAACTGCACCACACGCACTCAAAGAAATTCTCACTGTCTACACCCCCGCTAGAAATAACCGTTCAGCTGCAGACACCAAAACGTTCAATGTCCCCCGTCGCAAAAAGAAAACCCAAGGACAGCGAGCTTTTTCTTACATCGGCCCTGTAACGTGGAATAGCCTACCTTTCCCTGTCCGTCACTCTGATTCCATGTCCCAGTTCAAAACCTCCCTCAAGACACACCTGTTCCGGTCAGTCTTTCCTGACGAGCAGTGATAGTGCTTCACAAGGCGCCTCTTTTATGTTTCGTGCTTTTTTATTGCCTGCTATGTTAATTAAATGTATTGTATTTGACTCTTCTTTTATTTCAACTGTACAGT
>JAWQFJ010035359.1:85000-87042 GCA_034096865.1 Theodoxus fluviatilis | reverse complement strand
AGACAGGACATCGCAGTGCAGGGCAAGACAGGACATCGCAGTGCAGGGCAAGACAGGACATCGCAGTGCAGGGCAAGACAGGACATCGCAGTACAGGGCAAGACAGGACATCGCAGTACAGGGCAAGACAGGACATCGCAGTACAGGGCAAGACAGGACATCGCAGTGCAGGGCAAGACAGGAGATCGCAGTACAGGGCAAGACAGTACATCATAGTACATCGCAGTACATCGCAGCACAGGGCAAGACAGGACATCGCAGCACAGGGCAAGACAGTACATCGCAGCACAGGGCAAGACAGGACATCGCAGTACAGGGCAAGACAGGACATCGCAGTACATCGCAGCACAGGGCAAGACAGTACATCGCAGTACAGGGCAAGACAGGACATCGCAGTACAGGGCAAGACAGGACATCGCAGTACATCGCAGCACAGGGCAAGACAGTACATCGCAGTACAGGGCAAGACAGGACATCGCAGTACAGGGAAAGGCAGGGCAACGCAGTACAGGGCAAGACACGGCATCGCAGTACAGGGCAAGACAGGACATCGCAGTGCAGGGCAAGACAGGACATCGCAGCACAGGGCAAGACAGGACATCGCAGCACAGGGCAAGACAGGACATCGCAGCACAGGGCAAGACAGGACATCGCAGTGCAGGGCAAGACAGGACATCGCAGCACAGGGCAAGACAGGACATCGCAGTGCAGGGCAAGACAGGACATCGCAGTGCAGGGCAAGACAGTACATCACAGTACATCGCAGCACAGGGCAAGACAGGACATTGCAGTACAGGGCAAGACAGGACATCACAGTACATCGCAGCACAGGGCAAGACAGGACATCGCAGTACAGGGCAAGACAGGACATCGCAGTACAGGGCAAGACAGGACAACGCAGTGCAGGGCAAGACAGGACATCGCAGCACAGGGCAAGACAGGGCATCGCAGTACAGGGCAAGACAGGACATCGCAGTACAGGGCAAGACAGGACATCGCAGTACAGGGCAAGACAGGACATCGCAGTGCAGGGCAAGACAGGACATCGCAGTACAGGGCAAGACAGGGCATCGCAGTACAGGGCAAGACAGTACATCGCAGTACAGGGCAAGACAGTACATCACAGTACATCGCAGCACAGGGCAAGACAGGACATAACAGTACATCGCAGCACAGGGCAAGACAGGACATCGCATCACAGGGCAAGACAGGACATCGCAGTGCAGGGCAAGACAGGACATCACAGTACATCGCAGCACAGGGCAAGACAGGACATCGCAGTACATCGCAGCACAGGGCAAGACAAGACATCGCAGTACAGGGCAAGACAGGACATCGCAGTGCAGGCAAGACAGGACATCGCAGTACAGGGCAAGACAGGACATCGCAGTACAGGGCAAGACAGGACATCGCAGTGCAGGGCAAGACAGGACATCGCAGTGCAGGGCAAGACAGGACATCGCAGTGCAGGGCAAGACAGGACATCGTAGTGCAGGGCAAGATAGGTGATCGCAGTACAGGGCAAGACAGTGCATCATAGTACATCGCAGTACATCGCAGCACAGGGCAAGACAGTACATCGCAGCACAGGGCAAGACATGAGATCGCAGTGCAGGGCAAGACAGTACATCGCAGTACATCGCAGCACAGGGCAAGACAGGACATCGCAGTGCAGGGCAAGACAGGACATCGCAGTACAGGGCAAGACAGTACATCGCAGCACAGGGCAAGACAGGACATCGCAGTACAGGGCAAGACAGGACATCGCAGTACAGGGCAAGACAGGACATCGCAGTACAGGGCAAGACAGGACATCGCAGTAGCAGACAGGGCAAGACAGTACATCGCAGTACAGGGCAAGACAGGACATCGCAGTGCAGGGCAAGACAGTACATCGCAGTACAGGGCAAGACAGGACATCGCAGTACAGGGCAAGACAGGACATCGCAGTACAGGGCAAGACAGGACATCGCAGTACAGGGCAAGACAGGACATCGCAGTACAGGGCAAGACAGTACATCGCAGCACAGGGCAAGACAGGA
>JAWQFJ010035359.1:75000-77500 GCA_034096865.1 Theodoxus fluviatilis | reverse complement strand
ACACAACAACAACAAGAAGCACTCACTGTCAGTGTCTTTGCTCAGGTGGGGAAACTGGTTAAGGTAACTTGAATGACGCTATTTTTTCTGCTACTTCTTTTTTTTTCTCTAAAAAAAGACGAAAAGAGGAAATTGAAGGAAAAGCAATTATTGCGTAAGGGAACTTATGTTGACCCACTGTATGTATCAGTGGGGGTATCAACGTGAGACGAAAAAGGAAGCTCTATGCATTATTTAACTTACAAAAACTGTTCTCTGTAAAATAAGTAGTTTGATTTGTGTTCAGATGAATCTACTTATACACGGCATTTCTTCACTCGCTCACTCACTCACACACACACACACACACACACACACACACACACACACACACACACACGCACGCACAATCTAAATCTGGCCCCCTTAAAAAAGCAGACCTATCTACACACACACACACACACACACACACACACACACACACACACACACACACACACACACACACACCTTTTTTGTTGATATGTCACCTTAACCGCACTCTTGTTAATTTTAGCCCTAAAATAAATCCTAGAGACTGCTGCACAGTCCTTGTAGAGAACACTGTTGGGGGAAGATTGCTAGATTTGTGACGAAAGTTTAAAAACAACACAAAATCTTAAAAGCTTTTGTCTAAGATCAGCTTAGAACGATGATAAATACAACACTAAACAGCTGACGACTCTCCTTTCAAGTCAGAACACAGATCAACACAGCAGTAAACAGTGCAGCACAACAACATAAAAAGCAAAACACAATACAATACAACGCAAGACCACAACAACACCACACCCCACCACACGACACAACACGATTATCACACCACACCACACCACCATACCACACCACACCACACCACACCACACCACATCACACCACACCTCACCACATCATACCACACCACCCCACACCACACCATACCACACCACACCACACCACATCACTTCACATCACACCACACCACACCACACCACACCACACCACACCACACCACACCACACCACACCACAACACAACACCCCAAAATAATACAACAACACCACATCACACCACACCACATTACACCACACCACACAACTCAGCATAACACAACACAACAGGACCTGTAACACTGAATTAAGCAGAAAGAGAAACCAGGGGTGTGCTGTTTTTGCTTCTGAAGACTGCGATGTTTATTTGTGTGAGTAAAGTTGAAATTAATACTCATGCAAATCTAGACAACAAACTATTAATTTTCTACTCTTTCAGTGTCTCCAAGATCATTTATGGCATATACATGAATTGAGGAAATGTAGAGTGAGAAAAAGCGAACAAGAATCTTTTTTAAGAACTGTGCACTTTGTACTTATCCAGGGGCGGATCTGGGGGGGGGTGCAATGGGTGCAATTGCACCCCCCCCCCCCCAGCGGGACAAAAAAAAAAGAAAAAAAAAAGAAAAAAAAAAGGAAAAAAAAAGAAGAAAAAAAAGAGATATGTTGATAATGTAGTAATGTAAATGTAATTGCACCCCCCCCCCCCCAAGCAAAAAGACAAAAAAATGAGAGAGAGACTCAGGGAAAGAGATGTTGATAAATATTGGAATGTAAATATAATTGCACCCCCCCCCCCTCCTCGGCTTAAAAAAAAAGAAGAGAGAAGCTGATAAATATAGTAATGTAAATGTAATTGCACCCCCCCCCCCTCCCTCGGCAGAACAAAAAAGAGAAAGAGATGCTGATAAATATAGTAATGTAAATGTAATTCCACCCCCAGCCAAAAAACTAACTAAATAAATTAAAGAAATAAAATACATAAACAATGATAATACATAAATAAAAAAATGGAAAGAGAAATATGTTGATAAATATAGTGATGTAATTGCACCCCCCCCCCCCCCCCCAGCCAAAATAAAAAGGGGTGGGTGGGTGCAGAGAGAGAGATGCTGATAAATATAGGAATGCACTAGTAAAATTAAATGTAATTGCACCCCCCCCCCCCCCCCCCATATAAAGATTATTAAATTCGAGGTATGATCTTGTTGCAAAGACTTTTTCCTCATGTTGTTTTTGTGAATTGTGATTCTTTATTATTAACATCGAACTTATTTAGCACTGTACATTTTCGAGCATGTGCTTCCCAAGAGAGAGACAGTTGGTCCTATCTCCACCCCCCACCACATCAGTGGCAAAATGTATCGCCTGAAAATAGCACTTTACACGCTCAGATTGCACCAGATTGCACCATTTTGCTTCCTTTTTATAAAAAAATTCCGGGGGGGCATGCCCCCGGACCCCCCTAGCATGCTCGGCGCTTCGCGCCGTCGGTTCGGCGCTTCGCGCCTTCGCTGATAAGATACAAAACAAAACAAAAAAGAACTTTGCACCCCCCCCTTTCAAAACCCAGATCCGCCCCTGCTTATCTGTCACACACCTTTGTTTTGTAGACATCATGCACTAAAGCACACACTGTCATATTTGTTATAAACATAGGTGCTTGAACATTA
>JAWQFJ010035359.1:70000-72500 GCA_034096865.1 Theodoxus fluviatilis | reverse complement strand
CACACACACAGACACACACACATACAAAATACACAAACACACACAAACACACTCAAACACACACAAACAAACAAACACACACACACACAGACACACACGCGCGCGCACACACACATACGCACGCACGCACACATGCATGCACAAGCAGTACCACCATGAGATTTTCGATAGTTGCACAAAATCATAATGTTCAAGCACCTATGTTTATAACAAATATGACAGTGTGTGCTTTAGTGCATGATGTCTACAAAACAAAGGTGTGTGACAGATAAGCAGGGGCGGATCTGGGTTTTGAAAGGGGGGGGGGTGCAAATTTTTTTTTTGGTGTTTTGTATCTTATCAGCGAACCGCGGCGCGAAGCGCCGAGCATGCTAGGGGGGTCCGGGGGCATGCCCCCCCGGAATTTTTTTTATAAAAAGGAAGCAAAATGGTGCAATCTGGTGCAATCTGAGCGTGTAAAGTGCTATTTTCAGGCGATACATTTTGCCACTGATGTGGTGGGGGGTGGAGATAGGACCAACTGTCTCTCTCTTGGGAAGCACATGCTCGAAAATGTACAGTGCTAAATAAGTTCGATGTTAATAATAAAGAATCACAATTCACAAAAACAACATGAGGAAAAAGTCTTTGCAACAAGATCATACCTCGAATTTAATAATCTTTATATGGTGGGGAGGGGTGGGGGTGCAATTACATTTAATTTTACTAGTGCATTCCTATATTTATCAGCATCTCTCTCTCTGCACCCACCCACCCCTTTTTATTTTGGCTGGGGGGGGGGGGGGGGTGCAATTACATCACTATATTTATCAACATATTTCTCTTTCCATTTTTTTATTTATGTATTATCATTGTTTATGTATTTTATTTCTTTAATTTATTTAGTTAGTTTTTTGGCTGGGGGTGGAATTACATTTACATTACTATATTTATCAGCATCTCTTTCTCTTTTTTGTTCTGCCGAGGGAGGGGGGGGGGTGCAATTACATTTACATTACTATATTTATCAGCTTCTCTCTTCTTTTTTTTTAAGCCGAGGAGGGGGGGGGGGTGCAATTATATTTACATTCCAATATTTATCAACATCTCTTTCCCTGAGTCTCTCTCTCATTTTTTTGTCTTTTTGCTTGGGGGGGGGGGGGTGCAATTACATTTACATTACTACATTATCAACATATCTCTTTTTTTTTCCTTTTTTCTTCTTTTTTTTCTTCTTTTTTTTCTTCTTTTTTTTCTTTTTTTTTTTTGTCCCGCTGGGGGGGGGGGGGGGGGGAATTGCACCCATTGCACCCCCCCCCCCAGATCCGCCCCTGGATAAGTACAAAGTGCACAGTTCTTAAAAAAGATTCTTGTTCGCTTTTTCTCACTCTACATTTCCTCAATTCATGTATATGCCATAAATGATCTTGGAGACACTGAAAGAGTAGAAAATTAATAGTTTGTTGTCTAGATTTGCATGAGTATTAATTTCAACTTTACTCACACAAATAAACATCGCAGTCTTCAGAAGCAAAAACAGCACACCCCTGGTTTCTCTTTCTGCTTAATTCAGTGTTACAGGTCCTGTTGTGTTGTGTTATGCTGAGTTGTGTGGTGTGGTGTGATGTGGTGTGGTGTGGTGTGGTGTTGTTGTATTATTTTGGGGTGTTGTGTTGTGGTGTGGTGTGGTGTGGTGTGGTGTGGTGTGGTGTGGTGTGGTGTGGTGTGGTGTGGTGTGATGTGAAGTGATGTGGTGTGGTGTGGTGTGGTATGGTGTGGTGTGGGGTGGTGTGGTATGATGTGGTGAGGTGTGGTGTGATGTGGTGTGGTGTGGTGTGGTGTGGTGTGGTGTGGTATGGTGGTGTGGTGTGGTGTGATAATCGTGTTGTGTCGTGTGGTGGGGTGTGGTGTTGTTGTGGTCTTGCGTTGTATTGTATTGTGTTTTGCTTTTTATGTTGTTGTGCTGCACTGTTTACTGCTGTGTTGATCTGTGTTCTGACTTGAAAGGAGAGTCGTCAGCTGTTTAGTGTTGTATTTATCATCGTTCTAAGCTGATCTTAGACAAAAGCTTTTAAGATTTTGTGTTGTTTTTAAACTTTCGTCACAAATCTAGCAATCTTCCCCCAACAGTGTTCTCTACAAGGACTGTGCAGCAGTCTCTAGGATTTATTTTAGGGCTAAAATTAACAAGAGTGCGGTTAAGGTGACATATCAACAAAAAAGGTGTGTGTGTGTGTGTGTGTGTGTGTGTGTGTGTGTGTGTGTGTGTGTGTGTAGATAGGTCTGCTTTTTTAAGGGGGCCAGATTTAGATTGTGCGTGCGTGTGTGTGTGTGTGTGTGTGTGTGTGTGTGTGTGTGTGTGTGTGTGTGAGTGAGTGAGCGAGTGAAGAAATGCCGTGTATAAGTAGATTCATCTGAACACAAATCAAACTACTTATTTTACAGAGAACAGTTTTTGTAAGTTAAATAATGCATAGAGCTTCCTTTTTCGTCTTCACGTTGATACCCCCACTGATACATA
>JAWQFJ010035359.1:62500-65000 GCA_034096865.1 Theodoxus fluviatilis | reverse complement strand
TGTACTGTACTGTACTGTACTGCACTGCACTGTACTGCACTGTACTATACTGCACTATACTTCACTGTACTGCACTGCACTGTAATGCACTGTATTGCACTGTACTACACTGTACTGTACTGCACGGCACTGTACTACACTGTACTGCACTGTACTGCACTGTACTGCACTGTACGGCACTGCACTGTACTGCACTGTACTGCACTGTACCGCACTGTACTGCACTGTACTGTACTTACTATACTGCACTGTACTGCACTGCACTGTACTGCACTGCACTGTACTGTACTTACTATACTGCACTGTACTGCACTGCACTGTCCTGCACTGTACTGCACAACACTGTACTGCACTGCACTGTACTGTACTGCACTGCACTGCACTGCACTGTACTGCACTGCACTGTACTGCACTGTACTACACTGTACTGCACAACACTGTACTGCACTGCACTGTACTGCACTGCACTGCACTGCACTGCACTGCACTGCACTGCACTGTACTGCACTGTACTGCACTGTACTGCACTGTACTGCACTGCACTGTACTGCACTGTACTGTACTGCACTGCACTGTACTGCACTGTACTGCACTGTACTGCACTGTACTGCACTGTACTGTACTTACTATACTGCACTGTACTGCACTGTACTGTACTGCACTGTACTGCACTCCACTGTACTGTACTTACTATACTGCACTGTACTGCACTGCACTGTACTGCACTGTACTGCACAACACTGTACTGCACTGTACTGTACTGCACTGTAGTGCACTGTACTATACTGCACTATACTGCGCTGCACTGTACTGCACTGTACTGCACTGTACTGTACTGTACTGCACTGTACTGCACTGTACTGCACTTTAATAATAATAATAATAATAATAATACGATAATTTATAAAGCGCACATATCTCACCACTTAGGCGACTCAAGGCACTCACACACACATTTACACCCATAAACAAAAGAAAACTATACACACCCTAATACAAAACATATTAAAGGTGCCAACATGCACACAACAATCACACATAACATATGTTAATAATTACAATAAATACCAACATACATGGCTATTACTCATGCTCTGGCACCAGGTTTGCACTGCATCAGCGTGATGGATGGTATGGTGGAGTTTACACTTTCTCCGTCTTGGAAAAAATCAAGGTTTTTATGCTTGATTTAAAAGAAGCTAAAGTCGGTTTCTGACGAAGGCTGAGAGGTAGTGTGTTCCATTGGGTGGGCGCTTGGAATGTGAAGGAGCGCCCGCCTACGGTTGTGAGTCTTTGTGGAGGGATGTCGAGTCTGAGAGTGTCTAGAGAAGAGCGGAGTGATCGGACAGGTTTACAGAGTTTGAGAGAGGTAGACAGATAGGAAGGAGCAAGATTGTTGAGGCATTTATATGAGAGCGCGTTGAGCTTGTATTTGATTATGTCTGAAACAGGTAGCCAATGGAGGTCATGTAGCATGGGGGTGATGTGGTCTTTCTTTTTCTTCTTTAGTATAAGGCGTGCAGAGGAGTTTTGAATGCGCTGTAAACGCGAGATAGAACAAGAGGGGAGTCCAGCAAAAAGAGAATTAAAGTAGTCGAGACGAGACAGAATAGTAGAAGTGACAAGTTTGGTTGCGGCGTCTATGGTGAGGTACTTGCGGATGGTGGCAATGCGGCGGAGTTGAAAATAACAGGTGCTTGAGACTGAAGAGATGTGTTTTTTCATTGAGAGGGTGCACTGCACTGTACTGCACTGCACAGTACTGTACTGTACTGCACTGCACTGTACTCCACTGCACTACACTGTACTGCACTGCACTGTACTGCGCTGTACTGCACAGCAATGTACTGCACTGCACTGCACTGTACTGTACTGTACTGCACTGCACTCTACTGCACTGTACTGTACTGTACTGCACTGTACTGCACTGCACTGCACTGCACTGCATTGCACTGCACTGCACTGTACTGCACTGCACTGTACTGCACTGCACTGTACTGTACTGCACTGCACTGTACTGTACTGCACTGCACTGTACTGCACTGTACTGCACTGTACTGCACTTTACTGCACTGTACTGCACTGCACTGAACTGCACTGTACTGCACTGTAATGCACTGCACTGCACTGTACTGCACTGTACTGCACTGTACTGCACTGTACTACAGTGTACTGCACTGCACTGTACTGCAGTGTACTGCACTGCATTGCACTGTACTACACTGTGCTGCACTGTACTGTACTGCACTGTACTTCACTGTACTGCACTGCTCTGTACTGCACAGTACTGCACTGTACTGCGCTGTATTGCACTGTACTGTACTGCACTGTACGACACTGTAGTGCACTGCACTGTACTGCACTGTACTGTACTGTACTGCACTGTGCTGCACTGTTCTGCACTGTACTGCACTGTACTGCACTGCACTGTCCTGCACTGAACTGCACTCTACTGCATTGTACTGCACTGTATTGCACTGTACTACACTGCAGTGTACTG
>JAWQFJ010035359.1:52500-57500 GCA_034096865.1 Theodoxus fluviatilis | reverse complement strand
TGATCCCGAATCTGACGTGGCTCCATTTACTGTGCGCATGTGGCTTTACCCACATCGCCTCCATTACAAGGGATATCTCCAAACAAAAAATATTAAAAGTAAACCGCTTTTCTCATTTCTGGTGGAGGATTTTAAAGTTCCCAAGGCTTGCTGGTCATAATGCTCAGATACTCAACATATAAACGCATGATTAACACTTAGCTGGAAGTACACATTAGACGAAAAAAAACCGCCAAAACTGTTGTGGAGAGCGCAGAACAGCTCTTCTGAATGCAGGCAGTTTGGGGGCCTGTACAGAGTGAGAGGGCTGACCTAGGATGCAGGATGATCTAGCAGTTTTCAAAAGAGGTTGAGAGGTAGAAAGGCTTGCTGGTCAAAGAGCAGATCCAAAAAGCGCTAAACCAGGACTTACAAGTAAAAGCTGTTGCTCGGTTGCAACAGGGAGAGCAGATCTAGAGGGAGGACGTCACAGTTTGCGACGCTAATTTCCACAGGACAAGAAACTTCATGAGAAGCGAGACGACTGACGGTCCTCAGAGGAAGATCCTCCCGTCTTCAAGTGTTTCGGCCTTGTGTTCCTAACACTCTCAGGGGGGTAGGTCACACCTGGGTCATAGTCCCAAGTGTCCGCCAGTCGTTAAACACACTGTGCGATGGTCTGCCTTGCCTTAGCACCGAATATAGAAAGAAGGAAGCCCCTCCACCTGACATGTCCGTTATACTGCATGGATTGTCCCTTGGTTGCCCTCTGATGCACCGCCTTCTCTCATGTTTCTCTTTAGCAAATCCAGCAGAGGGCCCTCTCTTCTGCCTCAGCCATGGTCTTCAAGAACTTTGTACTCAGTCTCTTTGGAAGGCCGAGCTGCCTGCAGACATTGTATACGGAGTACCTCACAAAACCTCTAGCTCCAATTTATGCTGCCACCACTGTGGTCTTGACTCCCCGTGTGCCTATTTGCTTGGCAAGTGGCTCGTATTTGGTAAGTTTCACCTGGTGCCACTCGTCCATGGTGGACTCCATTGGGACTGTTAGCTCCAGAGGTATCATGGACCTCGCTTTCACTGAAATACAGCTCGATGTCAGGTCGCTGGCCTGTCTCCTTGATCTGTTCTGGGTATTGATGCCTATTTTCTCTTAGGTCCATGGCGAACGTCCAGTCCCGCTAGACGTCCAGCATGCTGGGGGGGGGGTCTGTTTCCTCCTTGGACTGCTCAGGACTTATCCCCTTCTTTGACAAAGTTTGGCTGGCGCTTGACTGCTGGCTCGGTTTTGTTGGCCATCTCGATGGCTGCCTCTGCTTCCTCTGCCAATTGGTGAAGCTTTTGTTGTGGCGCCATGTGTAGCGGCCAAGGCCAAGGGTCACCGGACAACCTGCTAGCTTGTGGTTCAGGGTCTGCCTCTTTCCACAAAGGGGACAGCTGGGGCCATCAGTCTTCACCCATCTGGCTAGATTTGCGTTTGTTGGGAGAAGATCAAAGGTCACTCGGATGATGAATGCCACATGTCGTTCCAAGACAGCGTGCGTTGCATGACTGACTCTCAGGTTGTCCATTGACCTTGGTGGGCTTGTTGCATGGCGACTGCAACCCTTTTGATTTCCTCCAAAGCGCGGATCTCTTGGACGACTAGTTCTCAATTTTCCCTGTCCTCCGCCTTAGACCACCACGGGGTGCCTTCGCAGAATCCCAGTCACTTTCTTCCTATCTGAGTGTGGCCAAGGACTCCCTTCCTGTCTGAGTGTGGCCAAGGACTTCCTTCCTGTCTGAGTGTGGCCAAGAACTCCCTTCCTGTCTGAGTGTGGCCAAGGACTCCCTTCCTGTCTGAGTGTGGCCAAGGACTCCCTTCCTGTCTGAGTGTGGCCAAGGACTCCCTTCCTGTCTGAGTGTGGCCAAGGACTTTCTTCCTGTCTGAGTGTGGCCAAGGACTCCCTTCCTGTCTGAGTGTGGCCAAGGACTCCCTTCCTGTCTGAGTGTGGCCAAGGACTTCCTTCCTGTCTGAGTGTGGCCAATGACTCCCTTCCTGTCTGAGTGTGGCCAAGGACTCCCTTCCTGTTTGAGTGTGGCCAAGGACTCCCTTCCTGTTTGAGTGTGGCCAAGGACTCCCTTCCTGTTTGAGTGTGGCCAAGGACTCCCTTCCTGTCTGAGTGTGGCCAAGGACTCCCTTCCTGTCTGAGTGTGGCCAAGGACTCCCTTCCTGTCTGAGTGTGGCCAAGGACTCCCTTCCTGTTTGAGTGTGGCCAAGGACTCCCTTCCTGTTTGAGTGTGGCCAAGGACTCCCTTCCTGTCTGAGTGTGGCCAAGGACTTCTGTCGTCTTGAGACCCTCAATGGCTGCGTCCACCGCCTTCTGGGCACTCCATTTCCGACCAGGTTTGAGGGTTGGAACTTTTGACCGGACGAGTGGATCATCGGACGTCTGGAGCATCATCTGGAGTCTGCCTTGCCAAGCCTGAACTCTTCTGAGATGGACTTCAGCGGCAGGGACAATTTGGCGGATCTTCCGTAAAGCCCGACGTTGGAGAGACTTGGAGGTGCTCTCAGCCACCTTCTCAGGAATTTGCCGATCGTTGTTTCGATGGCTTCCACTGCGGTGATGCAAATGTCGTACACCAACATTGGCCAGAGGAGTTTTGGGAGAAGGATGTGCTGAAAAATCCATATATTGTACTTCTCCTGCCAGCCGTATCCGTCAATCTTCACCAGCCAAGCCACAGTGGCTTTCTTAGTCTCTTTTGCTCTGCCTGTGTCTTTCAATCTGTTGTCGTATATTCTGCCAAGGCTTTTCACCGGCTCTTGGGAGACTGTCGGGATAGCCTCTTCAGCATATGTGGGGAGGGTACGCGAGGGTTGACCTTGCTTCTCTTGAGAAGCTTCTAGATTTATGGGGCTTGAATTTCATGCCTGCCCAGGAAACGACATCTTGCAGTCTGTCCAGGGTCCTCCTTGTCTCCTCCTCCCTGCTGGAAAGGACTATCGTATTGTCCATGAAGGCCGTCAGTGGTGGCCTGTGGAGACCTCCTCCGAGGCTGGCGCCGCTGCATTGGACTGCTGCTTTGAGGGTGAGTTGCATGACGAGCACAAACAGAACTGGCGAGAATGTGCAGCCCATTACGATTCCCACTTCTAGGGATATCCATTTGGTGGCGTACTGTCTTGTCGAGAACCTCATCCTGAAGTCCGAGAAGTATGCCTGTAGCAGCTTTACCGTTGGCCTGGGGATGTGGTACATTCGGAAGGCCAGCCAGATCAGTTGGTGTGGCACCGACCCATAGGCATTGACCAGGTCAAGCCATATGATATGAAGGTCACGCTTCTCCGATCTGACCCTTTGGATTGCTTCCCTAATCATGGTCAAGTGCTCCAGGCAACCCGGGACACCAGGGACTCCACCTTTCTGGATGGTCGTGTTGATGTCGCCATTGGGAATGAGATAGTTGGTCACTAGTTAACAATTTAATTGAGGACGGACAATGTCCAAATCGTTTGATCCTTCATTAGATCAGGGATTCTACACCTCAAGTTGATCTCTAAGATATATTGTTTCCTTCAATGGAGAGCTTGCGCTAGAGAAGAGAGCATTGTGTTGTCCGCAGCTTTACACAGGAAATATGTACAGGCGCACTTGAAGGCATTGGATACTGACAGCATAAAGCTAAATGCTTTATACAGGAAATATGTACAGGCGCACTTGAAGGCATTGGATACTGACAGCATAAAGCTAAATGCTTTATACAGGAAATATGTACAGGCGCACTTGAAGGCATTGGATACTGACAGCATAAAGCTAAATGCCTTTATACAGGACTGTTATGGAGGCAGAGAGCAGAGCGCGCTCTCGTCAGCTTTGACAAAAACACTTGCTCCTCAAAAGGGAGGACAGAACCCCATACATTCTAAGCAGCAGACAGATTCCAGCAAAAACACTTGCTCCTCAAAAGGGAGGACAGAACCCCATAAATTCTAAGCAGCAGACAGATTCCAGCCTCTTCGTTTTTCCAGATCACAGCATGAGGGGTTACTACCTCAGTGTGAGGCTCTACAGTCACATGACGTGCTTCTACAGAGCCCTCGACTGTCCTTTAGGACTGCAGGAGGTCTACAACTACTCACGCCTGCGCATGCACAAAGGCAGACCAGGCACAAGCAATAAAACTAGAAGCAAAGGCGACAATAACAGCAACAACAACAACTTCATAATGAAAAACACGAAGAAAATGTTTTTAAATAAAATTTTACAGATATATAAATATATATATATATATATATATATATATATATATATATATATATATATATATATATATATATATATATATATATATATATATATATATATATATATATATACAAACATTTTAAAACGACTTAGCGATGTAGCTATTTGACACATATTTCATGCAGTACAACAAATGATGGTGCGTTTGATTGTTCTTCTTGGTGTCTACATTAAAGGGAAAATTTACGGGGTACACAAACATAAAAAAATCCATGCAAAAATCATATGTGGGTGGAAGGTAGTCTGTGGGAATCAGATATATGGAAGAGATGCTGTTTAAGGACGTTTTATCCAATCTTGCCACATCAATGTGTATAACAAAATCCGAACGAATGAGTTTTAATACGAACCTCAATGAAACTAATTTCCATATAATACTAAGATGAGGCCGATGTCTGAACGACTTTTCATTGTATAAACAACATTCAAAGCATTATCAGAACCAGCAGTATGATATACATGTACATGTAGTTTAACGGTTGGTAAGCTTGGTAGTAGTAAATTGAGCTATAAAGAACAGTCATTCATGGTCATCATAGAAGTAACTACAACTATGCCTACAGCAATGTGTGGAAGTTTTGTGATTAAATTATAATGAAATTGCCTGTTAGTTTTTTTGTGTCTGTACATGTAAGTGTAAATAATGTAGTTCGTTTTGTGTGGTAATAACAACCGTGTGCAGATAATTTTGCATCAAGTGGTTTTGTTTGAAATGGATGTCAAAAC
>JAWQFJ010035359.1:37500-47500 GCA_034096865.1 Theodoxus fluviatilis | reverse complement strand
GAACCAGCAATAGCAGCCAAGCGAGCAGCGCTGCTGAACTACAAGAGAGAACCCTCAGGGAGGACCCTCACCGCACTCAGGAAGGCCAGAAATGACGCCCAACGCATAGCCCGGCGCAGTGCCAACGACTACTGGCTGAATCTCTGCCAGAGCATCCAGCTCGCCGCCGACAGCGGCAACGTCCGCGCTATGTATGATGGCATGAAGAAAGCCTTCGGTCCTAGCACCACCAAAATTGCACCTCTGAAATCAGCCGCCGGCGCTGTTATCACGGACAGAGGAAGGCAGATGGAGAGGTGGGCAGAACACTACCAAGAGCTCTACTCAAGGGAAAATGTCGTCAGTGATGCAGCAATTGAGACCACCGGCGCCCTACCAACCATGGTAGAACTAGACGATCCGCCCCCGATTGACGATCTGAGCAATGCCATTGATGTCCTGGCCAGCGGAAAAGCCCCTGGCAAAGATGGCATCCCCCCTGAGGTCATCAAGGCTGGCAAGCGAACCGCCCTCCTTCACCACCTGCACGAGCTCCTACTTCAGTGTTGGGAGGAAGGAGCTGTCCCTCAGGAAATGCGTGACGCAAACATCATCACGCTATACAAGAACAAAGGAGACCGCAGCGACTGCAATAACTACCGCGGAATATCCCTACTCAATATCGTTGGGAAGGTCTTTGCCCGTGTGGTACTAAAACGGTTGCAGACACTTGCCGAGCGAGTCTACCCTGAGGCACAGTGCGGTTTCAGATCGGAACGCTCAACCATCGATATGGTCTTTTCCCTCAGACAGTTGCAGGAGAAATGCCGTGAGCAGAGGCGACCACTGTACATCGCCTTCATCGATCTGACCAAGGCATTTGACCTGGTCAGCAGAAAAGGTCTCTTCACACTGCTGCAGAAGATCGGATGTCCCCCAAAGCTCCTGAGAATGGTCATGTCCTTCCATGAGGGCACGTTCGGTACCGTCCAGTACGACGGCTCAACCTCAGACCCCTTTCCAATCAGAAGCGGCGTGAAACAGGGCTGTGTGCTTGCTCCTACCCTCTTCGGCATCTTCTTCTCCTTGCTACTGTCCTACGCCTTCAGACAGTCTGAGGATGGTGTGTACATCCATACCAGAAGTGATGGAGGTCTCTTCAACCTAGCCCGCCTCCGTGCAAAGACCAAAGTGCAAAGGGTCCTGATCAGAGAGCTGTTGTTTGCTGATGATGCTGCCCTGACTGCGCACACAGAGGAGGCGCTGCAGCGTCTCATTAACTGCTTTGCCCAGGCATGCAAAGAATTCGCTCTGACCATCAGCATCAAGAAGACCGAAGTAATGGGTCAGGATGTCAGTACCGCTCCCAGCATCTCCATCGGCGACCACACCCTTATGGTGGTACAGGAGTTTACATACCTGGGCTCCACCATCTCAAGCAACTTGTCTCTGGACGCCGAACTAAACAAGCGCATTGGCAAAGCCGCAACATCACTGGCCCGCCTCGGAAAGCGTGTCTGGGACAACTCCATGCCGACAACAAACACCAAGATGAAAGTCTACCAGGCCTGCGCTCTCAGCACGCTCCTTTACGGAAGCGAAGCGTGGACCCTGTATTCCCGCCAAGAACGTCGGCTCAACATCTTTCACATGCGTTGCCTCAGAAGGATCCTGGGCATCAGCTGGCAAGACCGCATCCCCAACAAGGACGTACTGGCGCAAGCAGGTATTCCCAGCATGTTCGCCATGCTCAGCCAGAGACGACTTAGATGGTTGGGTCACGTCAGCAGGATGGACGACGGCCGAATACCCAAAGATGTGCTGTACTTCGAGCTCGCCACGGGATCCAGACCTGCAGGAAGACCTCTCCTCCGCTACAAGGACGTTTGTAAACGTGACATCACGGCGGGAGGCATCAACCCAGCATACTGGGATACGGTGGCCGCTGACCGCAACAGCTTGAGACACGCCGTCAAGACTGGCATCCAGGCCAGCGAGAGGAGGAGACAGGAGCAGTGGGAGGAGAGGAGAGAACACAGACGACAGAGGATAGCGTCGGCATCTACAGAGCCACGCCAAGACTTTACTTGCGACAAGTGCAACAGAGCATGCGGCTCAAGGATCGGGCTCTACAGCCACAGAGTACGCTGCCGCTCAACCCCTGACTGACCAAACCTGGCGCACACTCCATGGTCTCACGAGACTGACGGATGCCAACAACAACTACTACTGCTATTACTACTACTACTACTACTACTACTACTACTACTACTACTACTACTACTACTACTACGGGGCTCTGTGGCCGAGGGGTTAGCGCGCTGGACCTACAGTCGCTTGCGGCCAGTGGGTACGGCGTTCGAAGCTGCGCGGTTCCCAGAGTTGTATCCTTGAGCAAGATGCTTAACTCGCATTGCTTCTCCCCACCCAGGAGTAAAACCGGGTACCTGTGAGGGCAGTGTTGGCAAAATGTAGTACGATTAACCCTTGTATGCGGCCAAGCGCCAGCATCGGGTTGGAATACTCCCCAGGGATCGGAGTTGGTGCTGGTACCTGACTGTGTGCGTCTTAAATGTCTGTCACTATGTTTGTTGTGAGGTACCAGTGAGGATTGATCAAGATGCTCAGTGATCAGGGGGTAAAGTGTAAAGCGGTTTGAGCACCGATAAATGGTGGAAAGTCGCTATATAAAATCACACCTTTACCTTTACCTTTTTTACGACTACTACTACTACTACTACTACTACTACTACTACTACTACTACTACTACTACTACTACTACTACTACTACTACTACTACTACTACTACTACTACTACTACTACTACTACTACTACTACTACTACTACTACTACTACTACTACTACTACTACTACTACTACTACTACTTCTACTACTATTAATACAAAGACGACAACAACACGACGATGGCGACGCCAAGTACATCCACATTCACTGCTACTGCATTTCCTTTTTACTTAATATCAATCACGTTGCTTTCACGCCAGAATTAGTTTTGTTCTTTGAATAACATCTTGCTTTGTTGTTCTATATGCTGGTATTGGATACACACTCACACTCACACACACACACACACACACACACACACACACACACACACACACACACACACACACACACACACACACACTCACACGCACACTCACTCAATCACTCACACATACACACACACACACACACACACACAAACACACACACACACACACACACACACGCACGCACGCACGCACACACCCACGCACACACAAACACACACACACACACAGACCGATCGATAGACAGACCGACACACACACACACACACACACACACACACACACACACACACACACACACACACACACACACACACACAGTGGCAGGCAGACATGCAGCAAGACACTAAGACGGATGAACTTCATGTGTTCGGGAATATATTGATTTCATACTCTTTTTTAGAAAGCACTCCAGAAAACATCAAGGTTTTCCCCTACTGAAATGTGAAGGAGCTGCAGAAATCGTCCATGTTTTCATCTCTGCCGCTGAATATTACAACTACGTAATCCCAGTTCATTCAAAGAAAAAGATATTTAGTCATGAACCTCTTCCAACTTTGCACGGTAGTTGCTTTTTGTTCATCAAATTAAATGAATATCCAAATTCATCAGGACCTTTTGAATTAATAAGCACTCTGTTTACTATTAAATAAGTGCGTCTGCCCATTTTATGAAGTAAGCAGCAAAATATGCATACCGGATAAATACAGGATGTTTACAATACAAATCCTTTCAAGCGTTAACCAACAGCTCAATTCGTTCCCTTGTTTTGAATAACATTTTCTCATTTCACAGCCACATTTGTTCACCATCAAATATGAAAGAGAAGAACATTGAGAGAGAGAGAGAGAGAGAGAGAGAGAGAGAGAGAGAGAGAGAGAGCTTGAACTTGCTTTATTTATAGGCCGAGGGCCATTGAATGATCATCATGGTTGCATAACAACACATACAAGCAGTCCTTGCAGCTTTAGGACTGGCTAGGCAGGCACACATTTTCAAGCACATTGTAAACAGATTGTGTTTCCATACATTTCTCTTGCCTTAGCTTTAGTGAGTAAACTATAAACATTGATACATCCATAATTTTCCTGATATTGTTACCTTTTAAGAGGTAAGCACAGTATCTTTTGTTCGGATGTACACATTTCGCCATATATCTTTTTTTACCTTATCATATGTGCTACATTCTAGCAAGAAGTGGGTTTCATTTTCAAGTGTATTACAGAATGGACAAACCAGATCGTTTGTTTCAATGTGCCTGTAATGTTGGTTGACTCTCAATTTGTTTAGTCCAAATCGAAAGCAAATGAAGGAATCTCTCAACTTTTTAATGGTTAGGAAACTCAGGTAACTTTCCGAACCAAATAAGTCCTTTACGATAGAGTACCATGTGAATCTTTTACTGTTGTGATGTCGTTCATCCCATGAATGACGATAGCAGTCCTGTAATCTTTGCTTTGTTTGTTTCAAGAAGGATGCCCAATTCGGTACTACACCATTCAGCCAAACATACATAAATCCAAATCTTAAAAAATTAACTACGTTAATTCAATTCTTTATTTCAGGGATATTAGAATGTAGTAGTATTTCATATACCTGTCTTCATAATCTTTGAGAAGGTAATTTTGACAGCCGATATCTACCCAGTTCATCATACAAAAGGTGAATAGGTGTTCTAAGGTCTAAACCTAAAAATCTTTTGCATGCGAAAGTGTGCACTTTTCCACCATGTCTAGGCTTTCTAGGCCCCATTACTCGGCACCATATAACAAGAAAGATTGTATTTGCGCGTCAAAAAGTCTGAAGAATACAATCGGATGTATATTGTGAAGTAACTACATGGTTTTCGTCATATGTGCGACTTTCTGCTTGCCTCTAATGACACTCTCTTCTACAGAGGCACTTTGAGATATGTTGGTGGTAAAAATACATCCCATGTACTTATATCTATTTACCACGTCCAAACGTGTTCCATTCAAAAACTATTTTTCGCCCTCAGATAAATGCTCACCTCTCTGGAAAACCATTACTTTGGTTTTACTAATGTTTACTCGGAGATTGAGCGTGCCGGATATGTAAGATAGAGAACTGAGCTGATTTTGTAACCCACTCAGGGTGGTATTTAATAGGACAATGTCATCTGCGAAGAGTAGGGCAAATATTTCCTCTCTGCCTGGTAGCATCTGAATGCCATGTGTACCATGTGATCAGATCTAATCTGCGCTCTCTTTGGCACCTTGCTTTACGTCAACTGGACAGGTGAAGAACTCAGACGTTATATGGTTCCATCTAACAAAGATAGTACATTTGAATACATCGTTTTGAAAATATTGGTAAATTTTGTAGACAACGACTGTTTTTCAATATCTTCCTAAGTTGGGAGCGGTCAACCGAGTCGAAAGCTTTTATATAGTCCACGAATGCCACATATAACTTTCCCCTAACCTGCCCTCAGACATGCTCCATTACTATGGAGTGGAGGGTAAAGACGTGATCAATGGTAGATTGGTGGAGGCGAAATCTGGCTTGCTAGCTACCAATATTTCCCTCAACCTCCAGCCAAGTCCTAAAATATCTGGCTAAAATGGATTTTAAAATCTTGCTAATGATTGGTTGTAGGGAGATGCCTCTGTAATTATCAGGATTCATTTTATTGCCTGACTTCTGAATTGAGACTATTACAGACACCGAGGAATGTCGAGGATAATAATGAGTGTCAAAAAGAATATTGAACAAGTTTGCAAGAAATGGTACTTTCCTATCGCAAGCTGCTCTGAAGCATTCTCCAGATATACCATCAATTCCTGCGGACTTACGTGATTTTGTCCTTTAAATTGCTACTGTTACAAGTAGTATTAAAAGATTTAATCTTTTCTTTGGCTCGTTGAATGTCTAGGGTACTTCATTACTACTTGTCACCTTCCAATCCACCATTCACACACAGGGATGACGTACGTACGCAAATGAGGACTGGAATTCCTAAATCAAAGTTCAAAAACAGTTTTAATCAATGATAAACAAATTGGTCATGAGTGATAATTTCGACACAATAATTAATAAGTCATGGAGATACTGAAACGCATGGCAAAATTGAGTAAACCCTTCCCCAGAATAGATAATAATTAAGGGATATCGGCTGCCAAGCCAGAGGGAAAACTATACTCACATCTGAGACTCGTCGTGGTGTTCAGCCAATCCGCAGCGAGCAAAGCGGGCTCGCTTTCCAATGAATGAAATTCCACACACACTATAGGGAGGGGGAATTTTGGGATATCCACTCATGGACGCACTTCACAAAATACGACGAAACATGAGTTTGCCTCGCATAGGAGAGGAGGCAGTCGTTATTTCTCGGCTCTCGTAGTGGAGGTTGAGGTCTTGACTTGTACTTGGTCCAGGAGATGGAGGGCTCTTGCGTCAACACGTGGTCAGACGTCCGGCAGGCTAGCAGACGGCAGGCGGGCAGACGGCAGTTGAGCAGACGACAGGCAACTTGAGAGGGCGACGAGGAGGGGGACGATGCGATAGATGGTCAGAACTATCTCGCAGGCGTATTCTCAGGCGTTGGAGTATCACTAGAGACAATTCCTCCATACAGGGAGAACAGGAGGTAGTTCACTCAGGAAAGGGAACTTTGTTAGAGACGAGAATTTCAGATACCTTAAGCGTTCTCTCTCTGGAGTCAGAAATGAGGGCAGTCCTCCATGTAACTCCTCGTCTATCCGTAGACACTTGAAGAAAGTTACTGGGCATTAGTCCGTCAGTGGACGAAACTCCATGGGTTTTCACAGATAGTTCAACACGTGAACTCTCTTCAAGACAGGGCGCCGTCCACACATGGGCTGTCTCTGTTAAAATTCTGCAACGGGCACGCGTGTTATTCCAGAACACGGGTTTAAATACGACAGCAAAAGTCTACCTGTTGTCCTTGACCAATCACAGCATTAGAGGATGTCTCGATTCACGATATCACACCAAACAACCAATCAACTGTTCACATAACCAGGCAGCTCCCCATTGATCAATAACTGAGCTGTCTCATTAGTCTGTCCTCTAGAAAGTCCACTGCAGATTGGTCAGTGGCAGAGGGCGAACCGAGATGAATTTAATATCATCCCAAACGTCCTACTAAGTTCGTTTCTGCATTAGAAGGAAAACACGTTTCACAGTTCTATTTTCCTTCTAAAACTTCACACACCACCCAAATCTCATCATCAACACTGGCTTGGCAGCAATATCAAACTACACTATGGCTTGGCAGATACTTCCCAACCCACTATATGACATAATCACAACCAGGAACAAATGGGAAAATATGCGTTTCGTAACAGCTACTCTCAACTCAGCATCCCTAATCTTAGCGTCCAGATCTGGGTGTTCTGTAATTTCTCCAGGATTGGTTATGATCTCGGAATGATTATTAATGTTGCCCGTGAAAATCTGTTCAAAGTAATATTTCCATATATCAGTATGTATTTCTGGATGAGGGGCTGCTTTGCCTATAGCATTTATTTATCTCTTCCAAACTAAGAGAGAGAGAGAGAGAGAGAGAGAGAGACAGACAGACAGACAGAGAGACAGACAGAGAGACAGAGAGACAGACAGAGAGACAGACAGATACAGAGACAGAGACAGAGACAGAGACAGAGACAGAGAGACAGAGACAGAGAAGCAGAGAGGCAGAGAGACACAGATAGATATCCTGTCTTAGATTTACCGCATCATACACATGTATATAAGTACATTTATGCAGACATGAATATGGTATAGATATTAACACATGTATGCTACTGCCATGAAGAGGATGAGATATTCTCAAGCAAACATATATCAACAATCCATAAGGATATGTAACCGAAGATACTGACGTCCCAAAATATTTTTATTACTGATGTAAAAGAAAAAAGCGAACACAGTAATGATTTAACGAAAATACATGTATAAAGTGCAAAAAGACAATAATGAAATTGAAAAAATTTAAGATATAAATATGTGTAAAAAATTGCTTGGTTTTATTTTTCTCTTTTACATTACTCGTTTTTCGTTAACGCGATTGTCATATGAACAACTTTTGTTCATCTTCCAATGTCCTGCTAATTAAAAATTAGTTAAAATAGAGATATCCTCACTCATTCACAACATTAAAAAAACTGTTTATACCTACAATCTATCTGTCTCTATATATATGTATGTGTACATATACATGAGTACATATACATGTATATTTATCTGCCTGCCTGCTTGCCTGACAGCATGCATGCATACGTACGTACGTGCGTGCATGTGTGTGTGTTTGGGGGGTGGGGAGGTCTGCCTGCCCACGCGTCCGTCCGTCCGTCCGTCCGTCCGTCTGAGTTCTATTCTCACCACCAGACGTTGATTTACCACACAAATAATCTTTACAAGATTTCAAATGACTGCCGCAATCATCAGCGACTTAATCGGGTTGCATGTTATACATAAGCTAAAGAGCAAAAATATGTTAATACATTTTCTAAAAGAATCTAGGGAAGCCTGAGGTTAAATATGAAAAAAGCCTTTGTAATTTGTATTTGATCATGGCAAACAGTGAGTTTAAATTCATGGTTTCCTAAATTTGATGAGAACATTTCGGTTTGAGAAAAGCTGTGAAATTCATTTGCAACACATCATGGCATCCTAGGGCAGACTGGAAGACGTGTCTTTTTTATGACATGCAACAAGTTCCGAAATAGCTGCCCCAACTCTAAATTTAACCTCTGAAAATACGCATGGAGACAATAAAAAGGTTTCATCATTAATGGGAAAAAATTTAATCTTCACATGTTCACTGACCCAGAAGACTGTGCTCCGTTCGTCATCTTAAGTGCATAGAGAAGCTGAGGGAAAATCAGCTGACATTCCTCGAAAGAGGACGATAGACGCTGAAACTAATTAATATTACTTAATTTGCAGGCAATAATCTCATTGCAATAGGTCATCTAACACTCAAATTTTATTGCAGTAAATTCAAATAATAATAATGTGTGGATTTAATATAGCGCCTTACCATGAGTTAAGACATGCTCAAGGCGCATAAATCAGCAAAAGGAAGCATTCCAACAAACAATTGCTGGTGATAAAGCTCAATGGAAGAACAATTATGGCATGTGGAACATGTTCACCTTATTATTACCTTCCACATTATTGACACCATGTTCCGGTAAAATTGTAGATTTCTTTGTGTTATCTATGTCAGTATAAATGACAACGTCATCCTTGAAGTCATCATTTCGTGGCCTTGTTGGCGGCTTTGGTGGCTTGGATGGCTTTGTTGTTGATGCCGCTGAGCTCTCAACTGTGATGTACACGGAGCCATCGTCATGGACCTCTCTGACTGGTTGGGTTTGATTCGCTTCCTGAAAACAAAGGAAGGTAAATGTGAACCTTTTGTTAAAGCATGAACACTTTGCTTTACTTTCCTCATGAATGCATAGCACTACGGAAATAGCATCACTGCAGTGTTTAGCATCACCGATAACAAGGTACATTCTGTAGCATCAATGAGGACAACGACAACCACGACAACAAACATCGCAAGAGCCATTCGTTTTTGTAGCTGCAATGTTCACTATGTAGAGAGCAATCCACTTCATCCTAAACGCCACTTTTCTTTTTGACAGGGAGTCTGGGTTTAAGCGGTTTTTTGCATGCACGTAGAAACACCTCTGGCGGAAAGCTCAGAAGGAATACTGGCAGCTATTTGAATAGGTAAACCATTCTGCCGAGTTTTGGTCTCCTTAGCCTATCCTTCACTCATATTCTGTCAAAATATACTTAAACTGTTTTCACCTCACAGTCTCCACTTCTTGGGTAAAGATGGATTTGTATGAGTAACATCTCGACTGGAACATGGTGCTTGCAAAGCTAGCAAACGTTTGAAAGACTCGTTCTTGACAACCTTAAAACGAGTTGACCTGTCTACTAGACCAGACGCAATTTGCTTA
>JAWQFJ010035359.1:12500-30000 GCA_034096865.1 Theodoxus fluviatilis | reverse complement strand
AGGCGTGTTTCCCGCGTACACTATGGCTGACATAGAGATGTATGAGGCGTGTTTCCCGCGTACACTACGGCTGACATAGAGATGTATGAGGCGTGTTTCCCGCGTACACTACGGCTGACATAGAGATGTATGAGGCGTGTTTCCCGCGTACACTACGGCTGACATAGATATGTATGAGGCGTGTTTCCCGCGTACACTATGGCTGACATAGAGATGTATGAGGCGTGTTTCCCGCGTACACTACGGCTGACATAGAGATGTATGAGGCGTGTTTCCCACGTACACTATGGCTGACATAGAGATGTATGAGGCGTGTTTCCCGCGTACACTACGGCTGACATAGAGATGTATGAGGCGTGTTTCCCGCGTACACTATGGCTGACATAGAGATGTATGAGGCGTGTTTCCCGCGTACACTACGGCTGACATAGAGATGTATGAGGCGTGTTTCCCGCGTACACTACGGCTGACATAGAGATGTATGAGGCGTGTTTCCCGCGTACACTACGGCTGACATAGAGATGTATGAGGCGTGTTTCCCGCGTACACTACGGCTGACATAGAGATGTATGAGGCGTGTTTCCCACGTACACTACGGCTGACATAGAGATGTATGAGGCGTGTTTCCCACGTACACTACGGCTGACATAGAGATGTATGAGGCGTGTTTCCCGCGTACACTACGGCTGACATAGAGATGTATGAGGCGTGTTTCCCGCGTACATTACGGCTCACATAGAGATGTATGAGGCGTGTTTCCCGCGTACACTACGGCTCACATAGAGATGTATGAGGCGTGTTTCCCGCGTACACTATGGCTGACATAGAGATGTATGAGGCGTGTTTCCCGCGTACACTACGGCTGACATAGAGATGTATGAGGCGTGTTTCCCGCGTACACTATGGCCGACATAGAGATGTATGAGGCGTGTTTCCCGCGTACACTATGGCTGACATAGAGATGTATGAGGCGTGTTTCCCGCGTACACTACGGCTGACATAGAGATGTATGAGGCGTGTTTCCCGCGTACACTATGGCTGACATAGAGATGTATGAGGCGTGTTTCCCGCGTACACTATGGCTGACATAGAGATGTATGAGGCGTGTTTCCCGCGTACACTATGGCTGACATAGAGATGTATGAGGCGTGTTTCCCGCGTACACTACGGCTGACATAGAGATGTATGAGGCGTGTTTCCCGCGTACACTACGGCTGACATAGAGATGTATGAGGCGTGTTTCCCGCGTACACTACGGCTGACATAGAGATGTATGAGGCGTGTTTCCCGCGTACACTACGGCTGACATAGAGATGTATGAGGCGTGTTTCCCGCGTACACTATGGCCGACATAGAGATGTATGAGGCGTGTTTCCCGCGTACACTACGGCTGACATAGAGATGTATGAGGCGTGTTTCCCGCGTACACTACGGCTGACATAGAGATGTATGAGGCGTGTTTCCCGCGTACACTACGGCTGACATAGAGATGTATGAGGCGAGTTTCCCGCGTACACTACGGCTGACATAGAGATGTATGAGGCGTGTTTCCCGCGTACACTACGGCTGACATAGAGATGTATGAGGCGTGTTTCCCGCGTACACTACGGCTGACATAGAGATGTATGAGGCGTGTTTCCCGCGTACACTGTGGCTGACATAGAGATGTATGAGGCGTGTTTCCCGCGTACACTACGGCTGACTTAGAGATGTATGAGGCGTGTTTCCCGCGTACACTACGGCTGACATAGAGATGTATGAGGCGTGTTTCCCGCGTACACTACGGCTGACATAGAGATGTATGAGGCGTGTTTCCCGCGTACACTATGGCCGACATAGAGATGTATGAGGCGTGTTTCCCGCGTACACTACGGCTGACATAGAGATGTATGAGGCGTGTTTCCCGCGTACACTACGGCTGACATAGAGATGTATGAGGCGTGTTTCCCGCGTACACTACGGCTGACATAGAGATGTATGAGGCGTGTTTCCCGCGTACACTACGGCTGACATAGAGATGTATGAGGCGTGTTTCCCGCGTACACTATGGCTGACATAGAGATGTATGAGGCGTGTTTCCCGCGTACACTACGGCTGACATAGAGATGTATGAGGCGTGTTTCCCGCGTACACTACGGCTGACATAGAGATGTATGAGGCGTGTTTCCCGCGTACACTATGGCTGACATAGAGATGTATGAGGCGTGTTTCCCGCGTACACTACGGCTGACATAGAGATGTATGAGGTGCACGCAGCTCACACGCGGCTAACGCCAGCCTTCATCCCATCTGACCACTCAGTCTTTGCGTGTTTGAGACCATACCAAATTTTAGAGTTTATTCATTTAATGTAAGATGTACTGCTTGTAATATTGAATAGAAACCTAGTGTTTATCTTTATCAACCACCCCATATATGGCAATCTGCACTACGTGAGTTGTAACCGATAATATTAATGGAAAACGATGAATAAGTATCTGGTTTAATTGGCGCCATAAATACTTCAATTGCCATTCATTTGTATACGAATCACGTTTGGAATTCATTCATTGGCGCAGAGTGTGCTTTGATTAACGCACTTTCCAACAGAGTGGAGCTTGCCATATGGGATTGTTATTTTAAGCCTCAAATAGTTGTTAGAAGCTGTCATGTTAACACAACAGAGTGGAGCTTGCCATATGGGATTGTTGTTTTAAGCCTCAAATAGTTGTTAGAAGCTGTCATGTTAACACAACAGAGTGGAGCTTGCCATATGGGATTGTTGTTTTAAGCCTCAAATAGTTGTTAGAAGCTGTCATGTTAACACAACAGAGTGGAGCTTGCCATATGGGATTGTTGTTTTAAGCCTCAAATAGTTGTTAGAAGCTGTCATGTTAACACAACAGAGTGGAGCTTGCCATATGGGATTGTTGTTTTAAGCCTCAAATAGTTGTTAGAAGCTGTCATGTTAGCACAACAGAGTGGAGCTTGCCATATGGGATTGTTGTTTTAAGCCTCAAATAGTTGTTAGAAGCTGTCATGTTAGAACAACAGAGTGGAGCTTCCCATATGGGATTGTTGTTTTAAGCCTCAAATAGTTGTTAGAAGATGTCATGTTAACACAACAGAGTGGAGCTTGCCATATGGGATTGTTGTTTTAAGCCTCAAATAGTTGTTAGAAGCTGTCATGTTAACACAACAGAGTGGAGCTTGCCATATGGGATTGTTGTTTTAAGCCTCAAATAGTTGTTAGAAGCTGTCATGTTAACACAACAGAGTGGAGCTTGCCATATGGGATTGTTGTTTTAAGCCTCAAATAGTTGTTAGAAGCTGTCATGTTAGCACAACAGAGTGGAGCTTGCCATATGGGATTGTTGTTTTAAGCCTCAAATAGTTGTTAGAAGCTGTCATGTTAACACAATTTCGTGTCCACTGGGAACTCAGGACCAACTTCTGCTTAGAAATTTTGTTTGCCTTCGCTCAGGCCCGCGTGATGGCTATATAAAGCCAGTGCGTTGACAAGGCCAGGCAGATGCAGATAGATAGAGACAGAGAGCAGATGGAGACAGAGAGAGAGATGGAGAAGAGATGACCAAGCGAGCGAGAGATAGACGCGACAGGCCAGACAGAGAGAGGTCACGGAAAGGTCATCCCAGTGGACAGTAGCTTTGCCTGTATTGCGCTGTCTGCTACCATAAATAAAGAAGGTGGAATGCGATACCAAGCCTTGCTTGTCTGCTGACCCTTTGGAGAGAGTAAAGGGAGAGAGGCAAGCACATCGCCTCTACACTCCCTGCCTGCCCGCCCAGCTCGGCCACACGGCACCATGCTTCACATGAATGGATTTTTTACCTTATCACGAGGCAATGCATCATCAGAATTTCGGTACACCTTTTCCTCAGCGTTGGGACATGTGGATTCTTTGGAGTTTCCCTGGGTCAGTTCCACATTTTCATACGCTTCACCTGCACACAAAAAATTCATACAAAGAATGCATCCCGATAAACATTTTTTTTTGTCAGCTGCAGTATTTTTGTGAAAGGCGTGCATTTTTTAAAACAATACATTTTCAAGAAAGGATACAGTTAACAAGGATGGCTCATAGTTATTGCAGTAGAAACGCACACGTACACGTACATGTACATGAAAACACAACTGTCCTCATTCCTGGAAGAGAACTCCACTTCAACTTAAATTTCTCAAAATTGCCTGTCATTCTAGCTGCACACTCTTCTATATTCAATAATTGAACATAACTGTATTAAAGTCTTCAAATAAAGACAGTTTATTCATGGACCTTTACAGAGGGCATCTGCCAAGATCTCTGTAGACCATGTGATTTGGAGTTCACGTGTCTAATCCAAAAATCTTCTTGCAGGCAACTATATGAACTTCATATTGTCTGCATTACCCAAACCCCATACCTGTGAGCCATAATATCGATTGCACCCGTCCATCACGAAGCTTGAAGAACACTTTAGGGTTTGTAGTGTGCAGTTTCCGCACTGCCTTTAAGATCTGAACAGCCTTTGCTTTCTTCTTACCACCTGATCATCAGTACAACTATAGATCGATACCTAGTGGGAGGAAAATGTTACCAATGTACTTACTTATTTTTGTTGACAACATCTAAAATATCGTTGAGAAATGATTTTTCCCCTTTCGCTAGGTGCCTCCACTTGTGGAAGACCATAAAGTTCGTTTTTTCTACGTTGATACCCAGGCCTACTGATTTATATACACCAGCTAGGATGACAAGTTCATTTTTAACCCAGTAGGAGTGGTAGAGAGGAGGACAATGGCATATGTAAATAACAAGGAAGTAAAATTCTTTCGTTCCTGCTAGGAGCTGGACACCATGCTCACCACATGTCCAGAGGTGATCATCTACTTCATTCATGTAGAGAACAAACATTATCGGACTCTCCAAGGGTCCTCTTTTACGCCAGATAGGCATCTGAAGAAGTCTGAAATGTTCTATTTTCATCTTACACAAGACATAATACTAGCATACAAGGCCCTCTACATTCCACTCACTTTGTTTGAAGGACCGGCACTTTCAAGGGCACATCCTAGTAGATCGGAGATCACAAAATGAAAGACCTTCTCATAATCGATGAAAGCTATATACAATTTTTGACGTCGTTCCTTTCTGTCCTGCTTCAGGAGAATTGATAATAACTTTAAGAGGTGGTCAATGTTGAGTGAGTGAGAGAGAGTACTGAACTGAACTGAACTTTATTTAGGCCGTCGGCCCATTGCATTTTCATGTTGAATGTGGTGCTCCCACGTTGCAACACTATGGTTCGTTAAGGAATCATCTTCATACAATCAATTCATTCAGGCAAATGTACAAATAATTCATTTAGGCAAATATAGTTGTTTCAGTGCACTATTATTGAAAAACATTCTTTTAAGTGCCTGTAGCAAGCTTTGAGACACGTCTACTCATTCTAAGAGCATAAAATATAAACATTGCCAGAGGTCTCGTCATGTTTTCCTCCTTTCCTTCCATCAAAGTTTTACAGGCAATAGCATTCCATTTTTTCACTCGGAATCTTTCTACATATTTTCCCCTCAGTTCTGCATATGCAGGACAGGACAGTAGAAAATGCTCTTCATTCTCCCTTTCATTACACAATGGACATTTGGTATCCTGAATATCTGCATACCTTTTGTCGTTGAGCAAATCATTAATACCAAACTGAAAGCGAATGAATGCATCTCTGAATTTTTTTAAATTCAAGTACATTTATATAGTTCTCTTTACCAAAGTTTTGTGTGAAGGATGAGTACCATACATATCTGTCATCACTCCTGTTCTTTGCAGTCCAACCTTGCATATAACAATCTTTCAATCTTTGTTTGAGCTGTATAAGAAAACGTTTCTCATCGCCGACTCCTCCATTCATCCACACAGAGCCAAAACCCAATTGGCAGAGGCAGTTCTTCACTAATCCTGTCCAGTTTCTGTCGGCAACAATACGTCAATTCAATAGCATTCTATATGCTTGCTTTGGGCGTCGATCTTGTCCCATGCGACACAGTTTTAACCAGTATTTTACGGCCCTAACACCACTATTGATCGAGATCGGAAATCTTCTGAGGTCTCCGTAGATCATATGGTTTGGAGTCCTCGAATCAAGTCCCATATACTTCTTGCAGATGAAAGTATGAGTCTTCTCTACCTTCAGACTTCTCTGGAGACCCCAAATTTCCTAACCGTACAGTAGCGTCGCCAGAACTTGCGCGTCAAACATGTTTGTGAACACTTCGGTTTTTGTACTGCGCAGGTTCCACAGTGCTCTTAAAACCTGAACTCCTTTCTGCTTCCCTCTCACTGCTAGGTCATCTAATGTAGTATCAATGGACAGTTTCGTCGATAGTATGTAGCCAAGGTACTTATACTGATTTACCACCTCAAGTGGAGTACCGTCAAGAAACCAATTTTCACCCGAAGCTAGATGACCACCTCTTCTGAACACCATAACTTTGGTCTTCTCAGTGTTGACCCTCAAGTCTAGAGTCTTTGAAATACGCACAAGATTGTCTATTTGATTCTGTAGGCCGACAGGTGTCGTTGATATCAATGCAACGTCGTCCGCAAAAAGCAAAAGAAATACCTCCGTCATGCCTGGTATCATCTGTACCCCATGGCTGCCATTTTTTCGTACATAGTCTTCTACTGCGTTGATGTACAGAGAAAAAATGGATGGACTCTCAATTGCCCCCTGCTTCACTCCTGCCGGGCACTCAAAGAAGTCAGATAGGTCATGACCCCATCGAACACATGCATGAACGTTGGCGTACATCGCCTTTAACATCAAAAGAAACTTTGTCGACACACATGCGCCTTTAAGCACTTTCCAAAGCTGCCCGCGATTGACAGAATCAAATGCCTTCCTATAATCGACAAAGGCGACATACAGTTTCCCACGTCTGCCTCCGTATACACATTTCAAGATCATACTATACAATGTAAAGATATGATCTATTGTTGAATGGTGGGATCGAAATCCGCCTTGTTCGACACATAGCTTGTTTTCTTGCTCCATCCACACCCGCAGACGTCTCGCTAGAATGGTTGTGAAAATCTTGCTCATTGCACTCAGCAACGAGATACCTATGTAATTATCAGGATTAAGCACATCTCCCTTCTTGTGCAAGGGGAGGATAACAGATCGTGACCATGCAGAGGGAAAATAATGAGTATCAAAAAGAGCGTTGAAAAGTTTAGTAAAAAAGGGATGACTTTTTCTCCAGCTACCTTGAAACATCCACCCGGTAAACCATCTAGACCAGGCGCCTTTGCAGGTTTTAATCTAATAATGGCACTTCTCACTTCTTGTCCTGTAACACTCTGGGAGACATGAAACCTGAGCAAAGACAGACCGTCGGTACAACCTCTTCCACGTCAACGATGTTTTGGTCCTCTTCTAAGTGAGTATCCCAATTTCCTATTCTCGCGTTGAAAACTCCACAGATTAGAATTGTTGCTTCAGAAAATCTTTCTTGGTATTTCAATATGAGATCTTCAAGGATGATGAGATTCGAAGATATTTCTTTGTCTTTGTAATATGGTGAATCGATCGGTGGGATGTACGTACATATCACAATGATGTCTCGTAGGAAAGGGTTGCATATTCTAGGCGCTAATAATGTATCATTTTCAGTATCAAGTTTCACTGAACATTCTGCAAGATTTTTCTTCACAAATACCACGACTCCCCCTGATCGTCTTCCCTGTGCTGAAAGTTTTACTCCAGGAGAGTGTAGTACCATACAGTCTGCAACGTGTATACTGAAATCAAAATTCAAAGCAGAAAAGGTTTCCGTGAGACAACAATCAAAACTACGCAAGTATTCCAGGAATCCTGGCTCAGAGATTTTCTTAGACAAGTCTTCCACATTCCAACACACTACTTGCACAGACATATCACAGACACTGATTTCATTAACTGCTGTTTGCAATGGGCGCTGGCCTCGCCATCAGGACTGTGTGTCCACACGACTAGCATCTTGTGAGGACGATGCGGTGCTGCGGAGCCTACCATGCCACGCTGATAAAGTGCTCTTCGGTGGTACGCCATCTTTCACACCACACTTCCCTGCCTGGACTTCACCAGCGTTCTCCCCCGTATCAACCTCTGGTTTGTCAACCACAGAGGGTTTCGTCAGCCAGTCATGCCGTGACCTCTGGATTTTCCTCCTAGAGGAAGAACCCAGCATTGACTGACTCTGATCCAGACTCAGATCCTGGCATTGAACTGTGGTTACGTCACTCCCGTCTCTTTAGTCCCGAGTGAGACCCGGTTCGACGACGACAATCTCCTCTTGCTCTCGCGTCCCAAATGGCTCATCAGCAGGCTCCTCGGTGCCACCAGAGGAGCTACCCTCACTTGTCGTCGACAACCCCCCTGAGTCTTGGGAGAGATCTAGGTTTTCATCTAGACTCACTAGTTTAGAGGAGGTCTGGTATGCCTCTTCTGGTTTATCCAATCCAAGAGGTGCCCTGTTGTCTGCAGATGTAAGTATTGTCTTTGTCTTCTGCCATTCATCAACATCTCTGTTTAATGACAAGTGGGAAGTACCTCTCTCACTTTCCAAGTGATTGACCACTGGGCGCCATTCACCGTCTTGGACACCATACATGTCCTCTGTAGGGTCTGTGGGGTTACAATGGCGCCAATAACCAGTGTTTGTCCTCGCCCCATCGTTGTCATCTCGACAACGATGGGGCGAGGATAATTTCGATTGTTCCCTCTTATGGTCCCTAACCGTTGGACCTTGACAATATCTTTCTCTGACCACGGAGCCGTCGGTACTTCCTCCCGGAACACATTCAGAACGGTCTGAAGACAATTCCAGTACGACTCGTGATCTTGTTCCTGTACACCAAACAGTTTGATGTTATTTCTTCTGGAAATGCCTTCATTCTTGTCAGCCATGTCTTCACCAATCCGTGAAACGTTTTGAACATCTGCAGGGATGACGTCTACACGAGTGTTCAGTGCATCAACATCCCTCCTAATGTCCTGCTGGCTTCTTGAGATTCTGTCCAAGCTCTGTTCACAGAGATTTGCCATTTTAACACATGCAATCTTCTGTTTTTCCAGCTCTTCTTCTAGACTTTAGTTTTTCATCTGCATTTTCCTTTCAAGTTATGAAAACTGCTGTTCCCATTTAGCTGCCAGCGAGTCCTCCTCTAGGTGCATTTGACTTGGCTCTCCTGGGGACTCGCTGTCACCAGCGGTTTCTGCTTCTCCATAGTTATTTGGTCCGGGGTTGGCCTCAACGTCGCCTGCCATGAGGATGCAAGTGGACAGATCATGCAAGTTTTGCGGGGAAGGCCTGTCATCCAAGAGAGCCATCACCAACAACGATGAGTACAGCAGAAGAGCAAGAAGGCCTGCTCTGGCCTGAGGCCGAGTCAACTCCAGGCGTGAGAAGCAAGTGCCCTTGGGATTTGCTCTGTGTATGAGTTCAAAATCCCAATTAAGGTCACTGTCTGCATGTGCAGACACGCCCGAGGACCCACGCCCGGCATGGCTGGCACGCCAAGCGTGAACACCAATTCGCCGTCGATAGGTGCCCAAGTCCACTCCCATGGTGATTGTAGGGTGAACGAAGTTTTCTACACCTCCAGTATAACAAATTTTAAAAAACAAAATTGAAAAAAATACCACAATAAATTCGAATGTTCAAATCCGGAAAGAAAGTGAAAAAAATCCACATATAATCATATGGAATGTGTTTGTTCGTTTTCAAACCTGATCTGCTCTGATCCGTTCATACACCTTTGTACTGGCAAATAGTACCCTTCAAGCTGTACTTGCTGTCGCGACTTGTTTGATCACACCCACGATCGATGTTGTATTTCAAACGGTAGAAAACAACAAATTCAGCAGAAGCACAATTTCTGTTAGCTTACTTGCCGTGTACCTTGATATACATCTCGATACTGCCACAAATCCAGGCTCAAACAACACAACTTTGCGAATTTCTGGCACAAGTTACGGAGCTCAATCACAGTACGTCCGCACCCGACGATCGCGTTATCTGAAGTCCAGTGAGAGAGAGAGAGAGAGATTTGATTGATTGATTGATTTGATTGATTTGATTGATTGAATGATTGATTGATTTGATTGATAGATTGATTGATTGATTGATTGATTGATTGATTAATTGATTGATTGGCGGCCGACGACCCATCAGTTTTAAGTATACATATTTACAAAATTAGAACGAAGGGCACAGAAATGATTTACAGTTGTATATGCGATGAAAAGACACTGCCAAATGAAGACATGCAAAAAACCAATACTTCGTAAAAGGGAATAAATATCTGTACATTGGCGTGAAATTGTTTACACTATGCTGGTTGCTTACCATCTGATTCAGCGTCTGAAAGTGCTTCCTGCAGTTTCTGCAGGCGATTTTGGGATGCGTAATACATAAACATTGCAACATCTCAAGTCTTTTGATCATCCTTTCCATTAATCAGGTAAGTTATGTTGGGACGATTCGTATCGTGTATATGAGTGAGTCTCTGAACGTCAAATGGGCAACTGGTACATTTTTTTAATGGTTTTTACACCAATAACTAATTAACCTACATGTTTCTTTTGCAGGTGTGTACAGACACAACTGGTCAAATAGATATTTTTTATGCAGTTTCCATTGTTACTGTTTGTGCGAGAGTGAATAAATAGATTGAAAGGTAAAATTTCCAGGAAAACAGAGACTTCAAAACGTTACACGACAGACAGTGCCTCACATTACCTAAAATAACAGGAACAGAATCGCTCTTAAATTGAAACCCAATTGTTGTTTCAGGAAATAAAGTGTTGTCGTCAATAATTTGCCAGATATCAGGATTTCCATTTTTATATTCTTTGACTTTGAATGCCAGAAACTTCGTGAATTCAAGCGTTACAGACTTTGTCATCATCAGAGTCAGCAAACCTAAAAATGCTACCGGCAAACCACTGAATTATTTTCACTTAAAACTTTACATGGGTCGTGTATTGCAACAAAGAGTTAGTGTGTGAAATATAACGAGTTAGAATGCTTTTATTCACAACTGCCACCGACTTTTATTCTTGGCAAAAATCCTTGGTCATTTCAACCGTTTGTTTTTTTTTCAAATTTATCCCAAAAAAATGTGTGATTTCAACTTTTCTTCGATCTGCAATTTATAACCGCAACAAACCAGTTAACACTGGATTTATTGCCGCAGAGTTTAATATTCCACATGGATATTCGAAAATGTGGTAAGTGTTTGAATCTTTCTCCTTTGGTTTTCTTTTTGGTAACGCTCGTGGGGTTTGGACAGATTGTTCCCTGTTCTGGGTATGTTTATCAATGCTTTTAGGAGCCTTTTTGAGCCGAAATAAACGATTCACGGTTTAAATATTTGCTTTTCAACAAGACGTGTGTACGGATACGATGTCAAGTTTGGGCTGAGTAGATTGCAACAGCTTTAGTTTGACTATCAAAAATGTCATGGATGAAAATACAAGCCGATTACGTCAGCCGCTACACGCGGCTCATAAAATACAGTAAAGCGTCAGCCTTGCACTACGGACGTGCCCTGGCAGTAACGAAGCTCGCATTTCGCGACTCGGGTTGGTCTCTTCTAAACACTCGTCCGTCAAAGTTTCTCATTGGATCAAGTTGAAACTTTACAACTCATTAGAGGAAAGATTGCTCTTTCGTTCGGTGTATGTTTGAACTTCTGATGAAAATCAAAAGACGAGTTATGGATGAAGTTCGAACGTCATCGGACATTTTGCTAAAATTTGCTCCACACCAACTTTTGAACTTTACACAGCTCCTAAACACACATTTCTCTATAAACTATATTTTTGACTTAGGTACACACAGTTAAAGTGTCAATCTTTATAATAATACCAAAATAGTGACAATTCAAGCACTTTTTTGAAACTGGGTTTTTGTAACGTTTTTGCCACCACGTTTAGAGACTTACTCATATGCCTCTTTAGGTACTTTAGTCTTACATCATTATACATTTGACACTGATATTAAAAAGTGAACTTCAGTTTCAGTTTCATTACAAAATAGACAATTCATGTCCAACTTGCTACTCGACCGTGAATTACATTTTAAATATATACATCCTAAGCGGACACGCATAAAAACATCACGGAATATTTTAATGCTAATACAGGATAAATAATGTTCTAATGCAAAATAACTGTTAAAAATTCTATAAAATGTAAACCTATTGCTCGGGCTTAGCTTCGAGTTTCATTCTTGCATAAAACAATCCCGCAGTCTTTGTCTAAGACATTTAATCCAACTCTTTTCGCTTGGTGGGTCATCTTTTCTCCATATGTACGCGAACTCCAATTGTGATAAAAACTGCTGGCGCTGAACCTCCAGGTTTTGGCATATAAAATAAAGAAGAAGATCGGGTTCGAACGCACAACCTCTCGAAAAAAGAGGGTTGAAAAAACACACACACACACACACACACACACACACACACACACACACACACACACACACACACACACAAAACAGGTCGGGTTCGAACGCACAACCTCTCGAAAAAAGAGGGGGAAAAAAGTTTCAGCGCAGAATCGAACCAGGTCATGCATGACCAAGAACCCAAAGCTTCTACCATTTGAGCCATTCCGCAATTGACATTCTAAGTTTTTGTAAAGCAATTATAGCGTTCTTTTCCGCACACTCCCTCGGTTTGTATTTTGCACTGTAAATTGTAGAAAAGTGGACGATAGTTCATGAAATTTGACTGTAAAACGGTATTTTTTTAGCAAAGACGATTTTTTTTCTGGGGAGGACCACGAAAGTTTTATGTAATTGGTGAGCGCTCATACAGCGTGTGAGAAATGCTGCTGGCGACAGGAGTGAAGGAAAAGGCTTGAAGACGCTTTGTACAGAAGTAGAGGCCGTACAACGCATAGCGACCAAGCTGATCCCAGGTCTGAAGAACAAGTCTTACAGTGAGAGATTGAAGGCCCTCAAACTTCCCAGTCTGGAGCACCGACGTCTGAGAGGATCGAGATATGATAGACGACGTATTCAAGTACGTGCACTAATGCAGACAGACCTCGCTTCGAACCAACCAACAGCAGAGAAACCAGAGGCCACTCTCTCAAACTCCCCAAAGACCACTGGCACTGCAGACTAAACGTGAGAGTCAACTACTTTTCTCAGAGAGTCGTCAACACCTGGAACAGTCTTCCTGAAAACGTCGTATCTGCGAACACTGTCGACAACTTTAAGTTGAAATATCGCAGAAAGTAGGAAAAGAAAACTCTGACTCGATTTCGATCTAAAGGCTACTACCCATAATTTATGCCGTTGCGTCAATGGAAATGTCAGTGGGGGCGGTTTCGAGTTTACGACCTAAATAAACCACTTTCTCTTCAAACCTCGATGCTGAAAATTTGACACATTCAATCTGACCTAACTTTCAGTAAGTGTGCAAAATGTCAAGGAAATCCGTCGAGCAGTTATTGAGAAATCAGCCGTGAAGTCGGAACAGCGAGTCAGACAAACAGATAAAATTACGTCACGTTATTGATCACGACGTCACACATTTGGTATTTCGCCGTTTCATCAACTGAAAAATTAGGGAGGTGCTATCGAGTGTACGACCTTACAAAACCACTTTCTCTTCAAACCTCGATTCGGAAAATTTGATACATTCAATCGGACCTAACTTCCAGTAAGTGTGCAAAATATCAAGGAAATCCGTCTAGCAGTTATTGAGAAATCAGCCGTGAAGTCGGGACAGACACACACACACACACACACACACACAGATAAAAATCGCTGGCGCTGAACCTCCAGGTTTCGGCATTTAAAATTTAAAAAAAGATCGGGTTCGAACCCGCAACCTCTCGAGAAAAACACACAAAAAACACAAAACTGGTCGGATTCGAACCTGGAACCTGTCGAAAAAAGAAGGGGAAAAAAAGTTTCAGCGCGAGTTCGAACCCGTTCACGCATGACCTAACGTTACAATAGTCCAATGCTCTGCCGTCTAAGCCATTCGCCAACTGACGTTACTATGTCTTTGTGAAGCAATTATAACGTTCTTTTCTGTAAACTCCCTCGGTTCGTATTTTGCACTGTAAATTGTAGGAAAATGGATGATAGTTCATGAAATTTGAGTGGTCTTGTACATTTTAGGATACTCAAGGTCTATTTCTGGTAAATTTATTATCGATTCACTGCCACTAGGCCACACGAACAGAACTTGGTAGTCACTATAAACTATTGAGTGAGGAGAAGAAGGATTCATGGTGACCTAATATAGGCTTACAAATTGTACAACGATCTCGTAGACGTGGAGTGGAGCGACTTCTTTAAGTCACCAAGTTGTGCCAGTACGAGAAATGCAGACGGAAAAGTATTTGTTCAACGTAGACGTTCAACATACGAAGGACCCATTGTTTTTGCTGAAGTAGGAAAAGATAACTCTGACTCGATTTTGATCTAAAGGCTACCCATAATTTATGCTGTTACATCAATTGAAATGTCAGTGGGGGCGGTTTCGAGTTTACGACAAAAATAAACCACTTTCTCTTCAAATCTCGATGCTGAAAATTTGACACATTCAATCGGACCTAACTTTCAGTACGTGTGCAAAATGTCAAGGAAATCCGTCAAGCAGTTATTGAGAAATCAGCCGTGAAGTCGGAACAGCGAGACAGATAAATAGATATAAAAACCGCTGGCGCTGAACCTCCAGGTTTTGGCACTATGTAAAAAAGATCGGGTTCGAACCCTCAACCTCTCGAGAAAAGAGAGGGAAAAACACACACACAAAAAAAACAGGTCGGGTTCGAACCAACAACCTCGAAAAAAGAAGGGTAAAAATAGTTTCAGCGCGGATTCGAACCCGTTCACACATGACCTAACGTTACAATAGTCCAACGTTTTACCATCTGAGCCATTCTGCAACTGACGTTACTACGTGTTTGTAAAGCAATTATAACGTTCTTTTCCGTAAACTCCCTCGCTTCGTATTTTGCAATACAAATTGTAGAAAAATGGATGATAGTTCATGAAATTTGTGTGGTCTTGTACATTTTAGGATACTCAAAGTAATACTGCCAAGTTTAATATTGATTCACTGCCATTAGGCCATCTGACCCTTTCCCAGTCACAAACGGGGTCAAGCAGGGCTGCGTCCTGGCACCAACACTGTTTAGCCTAATGTTTTCCGCCATGCTGTCAGAGGCCTTCAGAGACGAGGACGTTGGTGTCAACCTGAGGTACCGCACAGACGGCAAACTGTTCAACCTGCGGAGGCTCCAGGCAAAAAACAAGGTTATGACAGACATCATCAGGGATCTGCTGTTTGCCGATGACTGTGCCCTCAACGCTGTTTTAGAAGCCGACATGCAACGAAACGTTAATCTGTTCTCCAGCGCCTGCACAAACTTTGGTCTGACGATCAGTACAAAGAAGACTGAAGTCCTCCATCAGCCCGCGCCTGGAAAGCCCTACGTTGAGCCCAACATCACTGTCAACGGCCAGAGACTAAACACAGTGAACCGTTTCACATACCTAGGCAGCACACTGTCTCAGAATGCTACCATCGATGACGAAGTAAACATTAGAATTGCCAGAGCCAGCTCCACTTTTGGCAGGTTGAATCCAAATGTCTGGAACAGAAGAGGCATTACCACTCAGACCAAGCTGAAAGTATACAGGGCAGTGGTGCTCCCCACACTGCTATATGCATGTGAAACGTGGACTGTCTATCAACGCCATGCTAGAAAACTGAACCACTTTCACACAACAAGCCTCAGGAAGATCCTCGGCATAAAATGGCAGGACATAATTCCAGACACAGTGGTACTGACCAAAACAGGTCTCCCCAGCATCTTCACCCTCCTGATGCAGTCACAGCTTCGCTGGGCAGGGCACGTAGTCCGGATGCCAGACGAGAGACTGCCAAAGAGACTCTTCTATGGCGAGCTACGGCATGGCCAGCGGTCCCACGGTGGGCAAAAGAAGCGCTTCAAAGACACCCTGAAAGCTTCACTGAAAGCTTTTGCCATCAATCCAGACACGTGGGAACGGGCTGCAATGGACCGATCCACCTGGCGCTCTTCCATCCACAAAGGTGCCAAGACATGCGAGGCAAACAGGATCACTGCCGCAGAAAAGAAGAGGCAAGCCCGCAAGGCCCATGCTGTCAACCCCCCTGGAGACGTCCCACTTGTCCCATGTCCCTTCTGTTCCCGAACCTTCCGTGCCAGGATCGGCCTCGTTAGCCATCTGCGCACACACAGACAGAACCAGTCCCAGCAACCCCCCGGATGACTAGAGTGGTCCTCGTCGACTCGACGGACGATGGTCCTCGTCGACTCGACGGACGAACAACAGGCCACGCGAACAGACTACCAAGTTGTAACTTTTCTGACTTGTGTTCCACTCACACATTTTTGACCTGGCGGACATGTACTCGATTAATTGACTCGATTAAATTGAACTGATGTATTTGATATACATTTGTATTAATCCTGAAAAATTATGAAATCATACTTCATTCATTCGCGCATTAGTCTTGGTAGCGTTCAGCGGACTAAGTAAACATCACTACTTCGACCATAACGTAAGACGTAAGTGCGAGTTGCAGACAAAACTATCATCGTCACATGACACAAACCGGCCAATCAGAAGAGGTGACGCCGAATGTCAAATTACTGCTATCTTACGGTCGTAATAATCGGACGAAGTCTGAATAATCTGAGATAGAAAATCGAATTGGTTTAATATTTGTATGAATACAAGTTTATTGATCGACTTTGGTCAATTTCGCGGTGCCTAGCAGTGATGATTTGTATACAAAGCTGTCGTCTGCTAGGCGAAAGCGATCCGCGAATTAAGCCAGCGAAGTTTCGACAATGAATGGACAAAGTCGTGTTACGACCGTCAGCGTCGATTAAAACCGCTAAAAACGATTTTACCACACACTCAAAAACCCTCTTTTTGTGTAAAAGGGGCAGAAAAATGTTTTGACTAGAGATCCATTTGGGGTAAGATAGGTTAGAAATGATCCAGCGTGTGCAGTGTATAGAAACAGAGTCGCCCTTCTCTAACCCACTTTGTGTTTGTAAAATATCAACTGTTGCGGAAGAATGTGAAGTAGACATGCTTGCGAACGTGGAAGAATGTGGAGGTGGTTTGTTCATGTAGCAAAGAACGTGTATGATTACTTGTGTTTGTGGGTGTAGATTGTCGCCTTAACACTGCAAATGCGTGATAGCGTCATAAGTGCTTGGTGACGTAATTATTTTTCGGTTGTGGTGCCTATGAATAATTCTTGCTTCATGGTTTCTTGATGGATCTCGTTCTTATTCGGTTCACAGTACGTTATTACCAAGCCAGGGAATAAAGATCTTCTTGAAGGAAAAAACTCCCGCCTAAGTCCTGCTTCTACTTTCCTGGCGCAATATTCTTTCTCTTCTGCTTCCTTCCTCTCGCGTTTTTCTTTCTCTTCTGCTTCCTTCCT
>JAWQFJ010035359.1:5000-7500 GCA_034096865.1 Theodoxus fluviatilis | reverse complement strand
AGACAGACAGACAGACAGACAGACACACAGACAGACACACAAACAGACACACAGACAGACACACAAACAGACAGACAGACAGGCAGGCAGGCAGGCAGGCAGGCAGACAGGCAGGCAGACAGGCAGGCAGGCAGGCAGGCAGTCAGACAGACAGACAGACAGACAGACAGACAGACACGTGTACAACAACGGGTGGGGTGGCTCTCTCTCTCTCTCTCTCGAATACCATACACACATTTTTTTTTAAACTTCTGTGCGGATTCGAACCCGTATGCGCATCCCCTACAACCAAGCATGTCCCAGCAACAAAAAAATATTCGACGCGATACCGAGTGAGCTAATCCATAAAGCTGTGAGGACCTCCAATGAACCTGGAGGGATAAAAAAATCCTTCTTTCTCCTTCACCAATGTCCAATCTTCTCGAAATTACGTCACGTTATTTGACGTCAAAAAATCACGTCACACATGCCAAAACTTCCCTTGAGTCGGGACAGAGTTCCATCCCTTGCCTTCTTTGCAACACCAAAACGTAAAAAAGTCCCTTTTGTTCAAACATCGATTCTGAAAATTTGATACATTCAATCGGACCTAACTTCCAGTAAGTGTGCAAAATGTCAAGGAAATCCGTCCAGTAGTTTTTGAGATATCAGCCTTTAAGTTGGGACTGACAGACAGACGCACAGACACACAGACAGATAAAGCTGTGAGGACCTCCAGTAAACCTGGAGGGATAAACACATTTTAAAGGGAATACTTGAGTTGGTCCTGTGACCTTTCACCCTATTGCACCGTGTCAGTCTGATTTTGTTTAACATTCAGCAATCCGATTTCTCAAGCTTCTGTGTCAGGTATGCGGAGAGACTAGAGAAAAATGTTGAAATGATCGTATAGTTCTGATGTTAATAAAGCTGGGACCTACAAAGTTTGAATTATCATTATATTCTATGCTTGGCTCTTTCATTTTATCTGAATTCAGTAGCACGCAACTGCCAGAAAATCAATGTTTAAAATCTTCACTTTGATAAAATGTTTTTCTGAACAAAAAGAACATATTGATGAATAATTATATTCTTCATTAAATATTTGAACGTCTATTTTGCATGTTTGGGACAGCAATCTCCTCCCAGCAAATTAAAATTTCCAAAGGGAAGTGGAGAAACAAAATCAAAGCAAGCAGAAATGAACCTCTGCTCGGAACGTCAAACACTATGTTTAAAGGTGAATGTTTGCAAGTATTACAAAGGCGAAAACAAGTAGGGAATTCGTTGTTAAACAATTGACATATCATTGATTCTTGTGTGGAAACTATTTTGTCACGCTATTTTTCTTTCCGTGACATGAGACATATTCAGTATGTCTGTCAGTTGCGCCCATCTAACTCCATAAATACAACAGCAGCAAAGTGGTGAAATTAGTGCATACATACGACATATGGCAGAAGCCTCCGGCTGTATGATCGATTGCCTTGAGGATGTGGGTCAAGAAAACTGAAATTTAATGGTAAATCACCAAGTGCTGGACTATCAGCTGGTTCAATACTCAAACTTAAACTTGATGTCCATCTACGTCAAAATATTACCGCAACTATTAAAATTAATTATTACCATAACACACCGCGGCGTAAATATGGAGGAAAGCAACCCACCTTTTCCAGCAGCTTTTTTAGTCTTCTTAGCCACAACGGCGTACACGTCTCTGTCGTCTTTGCCTCTTGAAGCAGTTTGTTTTTTCTCTTGTGTGACTTTTTTCTTCTTCTCTCCTTTCACAGGTCCAACAGCAGAACTCTCGTATAATGGATTATCCTCAAGTATGGGATGAAAGGCCTGAGACGTTTCGTAAAGGGGGTTGTCTTCCAAGACAGGGTTCTCTACACCTTCCTCGGACTGTCCATTGGAAGACTCGTGGAGTGGAATGGCCTTTAAACCTGTGGGAAAAATACAGTCATGTTTGAATATAGTTTTTAAAAGTTGAGAGAGAGAGAGAGAGAGAGAGAGAGAGAGAGAGAGAGAGAGAGAGAGAGAGAGACGGACGGACGGACGGACAGACGAACGGACATACGGACAGAAAGACAGACAGACAGACAGGCAGACAGACAGACAGACACATAGACAGACAAACACACAGACAGACAAATACACGGACAGACACATAGGCAGAAACACACACACAGACAGACAGACACACAGACAGACACACAGACACAAACACTCACACACACACACACACACACACAGACATACAGACAGACAGACAGACAAATAGACAGACAGACAGACAGACAGACAGACAGACAGACAGACAGACAGACAGACAGACAGACAGACAGACACACAGACAGAGATATAGACAGACAGACAGACAGACAGACAGACAGACAGACAGACAGATACACACACACACATACACACACACACACACACACACACACACACACACACACACACACACACACACAGACACATACAGTCAGTAAGCATATTATGAGCTAAGGAAAATTAG
>JAWQFJ010035358.1:60000-61664 GCA_034096865.1 Theodoxus fluviatilis | reverse complement strand
TAACTCGATGAGATTACTTCGATAAAGTTAATAATCAAACTAGTATTAAGGGGTTTTCATACAAAACCCAAGCTGTCACCTTCCTTCAACTAGTAAATAAATAAATAAATAGACAATAAAGCAAACAACAAATCAAATGAAGACACTAAGGGTGCAATAAGGTTCACAATAGTTTAATAAAGAAAAATAAAGTCAAAAGAAATCCCAACCCCAAAAAGATGGCCTTAAAAAAAATGATCCCCAATACAATGACAACAACAATCCACTCTCCCTCCTCTTCTTTGCACAAGCTCACGCTAGTGGAGGTACACGTCTCATGCAGGCGTGTCCTCACTCCGGCTTCATGGAAACGCGTCGGGCGCCGACCAATCAAAACGCGCTATCGTGGCTGGGCGGGCACCGACACATGTAAGTACGATTAATGACAGGCACCTCGCCTTTCCGACTTTCTGCCCTTACAGCAGTATAACTTTAACCTCCACTCACTCGTGCCTCCACCAGAGCAAAGCAACTCGACAGTTAGTACAACATCCTCTCACAACCACTTAGTAATGGCGACTTCACCCTCGAAGTCCCAAGGTGGCTCGCGCGGCACACCTTCGCACAGTCAAATCGTCTCTAGACGAAATATACGGCAGCGTCCTTAGACCCCCTTCTGTACGATTACTCTCTCATTAATCTGGTTCGAGAAATACTACACGGCCTTCAGCCAAAGTTACTGTCCGAGTTCTTAGACCAGCCCGTGGATACGGAATAATAAAGGAAAACGCTCTTACCCTGAGTCGTCCACAGAATCCTTACGAACACACATAAATTCCGTACTGCTCTGAGTAGCACACACACACTATCTCTCGTAGATAGGCCTTGCGCGAACATCCATGTTCACGCGCGTCTGCTTCGGTCTGCGGTTCTCACTCCTGACGGCCATGAGGACGAGGTCTCCACCACTCCTCTCCCGTGTCTTCCTAGACACATTCGACTCTGGCTTCCTCCCAGGACGGTTCTTGGGATAAGTCGCATCCGCGACAGACGATGACCTCAGTGTAGACCTGATGCTCCCGCTCCACAGCGTAGATGCACTAATGACTCGAAGACCCGCAGCACACGGCTGCCACGACGACGGCACGGTCGAAGTGAAAGACAGGTATGACGACCTGACAGCCAGTCCCAACCAAGACTGGACATAGACTGCAGTACACCGACCGCAACTATTCAGTTCACTCCTGGAACTGCTATCGGCTCAAACTCCGTTTGGCCATGTGTGGCGCACTCCTTGTGGCCTGACACCCTTCTGAATAACGCACCTGCAGTGCGACTATTTCTCCCACTACGAGTGGGTGGGTGAGTGGGTGAGTAAGTGGACTGCAATAGATAATCGACAACCCGTCACTATCAAACACAAGCGAACAGCCACTCATTCCTCCTGCATACCAATTACAGGAAAGATTACACTGACGCTTCCTCGCGTCATTTAACAGAACCCAATGACTTACTTTCACAGAACATAGTTTAAGAATTCCCATTTTCCATCCTTAAACAATTCGCTCACCTCCCCAGATGGCTTTAAACAGAAATAAATAAAGTTAAGTCATTTCCCAACATGCGTTCTTTCCCGCGCGCACTCACACATACACGCGTTAAGTCTCAAAAGACTCATATCACAC
>JAWQFJ010035358.1:45000-47500 GCA_034096865.1 Theodoxus fluviatilis | reverse complement strand
CAGACAGACAGACAGACAGACAGACAGACAGACAGACAGACAGACAGACAGACAGACAGACAGACAGACAGACAGACAGACAGACAGACAGACAGACAGACAGACAGACAGACAGACAGACAGACAGACAGACAGACAGACAGACAGACAGACAGACAGAGACAGAGAAAGAAGTAGATATATGCAAGATGATACATGATGTAATACATTGATTTAATGCTTTCATATCTTATAATGTAATGTGCGTTTTCATTATTCCAATGTAATATGTACCAAAAACAAACTTGTATTTCCCCCATTGTACGGGCTATTCGTTCGTTCGTTCGACTCATTCGAGAATCAGAAGAAGAGCCGCCAGAGAGGATGACAGATGCAGGAATGTCGTGTGCAGAAGCCCGCAGCGACAAAGAAGAATGGAATCGCACTGCTTGTGAAGTCTTCATGTCTGCAAGTCGTCGTGCCGTCAAGATCAAGCACCCGGGACACCAGACCCACAGAGCAGACTGAGGAGAGGAAGACCTCTGTCCACAGCAGAGCATCATCCCCATCACAGTATTTCAAGGTAAGGAAGGTATAAGGGTGATTTTACATAGCGACCTATCACCCACGTCCGTGCCTCAAACCGCTTTACACTTTACCCCCTGGTCACTGGGCCGCTTGAGCTGTCCTTCACTGTCACGTGACAACAGACATGGCGACAGGCCTTGAAGACGCACACAGCCAGGTACCAGCACCGACTCCACATCCGGGGGAGTATTGCGATCCGCTGCCGGCTCTTTCTTGCTTTAAACCCAAACCTTCCACCAAATTTATCAATATCCGTTTTTAACTGTTATTGGACTGAGTAACTAACAAACAAATAGCCAACTAAACTAGACTAGACTCGACTCGACTCGACTCGACTCAATTCAACTCAACTTATCTTAACTAACAAACCGAAGGTAAAACATAAACTCCTTGGCGTGAACGCATGCGAATCATAGAGACAGTTTTAAACATATATGAAACAGTCTCCTGAACTGCTTCATCTGAACTCATGCAGGCTGACAGCGTTCACTGTCACAGACGACTCCGCTTCTCCAATGACAATCCTGCCAAGTCAGGCACCAGAAATAACCAGGCTCGATTGAAACAGCAATGCCACCGCCATGCCTCGATGGGTTCTATTCAGAAGCTGTGGCGGCCAGAGAAAACTGGTTTCCTCTCAATGGGCTCCTTCATGTCGTCCACACCTACCCACCGCTCTCCAAACAGACGAGAGATCGAAGGCAAAAACCCGGTAAAGCTTCTGTCCCATCATTCTGTCTGAGGATCGATGTCGAAGCTGCAGCACCATGGCGACACAGAAACATGGGGGATGTGTATGCCACGCGGTGTCAAGCCGATCATGTATCCTTGCAGCCATATCCATAATAAAGATCTGCAACCAATGTTCTGTCCCAAACAGCAATCAATATCAGGGACGACGGCCCGATGATAACGAGGACAACGAGGGTGACGATGATGAACATAGTACGCATTGCCTACACACTCCAACCCTTTTCACCTTCTCAAAAATATGACAATGACCTTATGAAAGGAGTGTGTACATAGACTTCAAAAGAATAGCCTTAGCTCACTATAGCTGTATCAAGTAAGGCATATCTATGTTCTTCTGTCAGCAGAAGCCTGTTACTTGATGCTGAGATCGACAAACGCATAGCCAAGGCGGCCTCAGCCATGTCCAGACCGGTGTAATTAAAACGTCTTAAAAAACAAGCGCCTCACAGAAAACACCAAAGTGAGGTTGTAGCAAGTCTGCGTCATCTTCATCGTGTTGTTTGGCCGCGAGGCACGTGCATTCTTTGCCGGACAGGAAAACTTTTTTTTCTCTGGTGAGAACGCTTTGTTCAAGAAAACAGCAAGTTTACATTGCATACTTCAGTGTCATTGCAAAAAGCGATGTAACACACAGCAAATGATGGTCATCGAAACACAGCCACGGTGCATTAGACTCGACTACGCGCCAGAAGTCACAGGAAATCTGTTATACGTCATCAAGTGCCACCGGCAGCGAGACGCCGTATGAGTATGTAGTATGAAAGTCTTTTCTTCATACTCGCGCGTCGATGTCTAGAATAGGGCCAGCAGGTCTCTATGGCAACCGACAGGGAAGCTTTCATCTTGGCTGTTTCAGGTCGGAGATAGCCCGGCCAGGTCGGTCGCATGGGAGACGGCGGCATCCCAAAAGATCTCCTATGTTGCCGTCTGACCATGTGATCTCGACAGGCTGGCCGCCCCGACTGCGTCGCGAGGTTGTCCCGTGTCAGTCTAGTTCACTAGAGACTTCGGGAAAATGTCTCTAGCCCAGTTGACATCACGTGATAGAACGTTTTCGTCCGAAATATGCACGAGGAGGTCACACGAGAGGCTTGTGGGATAGCTGATCTGCTCCCTGACATACTTCGTTAAAGTAGTTCTAAGACTATTTCGCACAAAACTCTGAACTTACTCTCGTTGA
>JAWQFJ010035358.1:0-35000 GCA_034096865.1 Theodoxus fluviatilis | reverse complement strand
TTAATATATAAAGAATGTAAATTAATATATAAAGAATGTAAATTAATATATAAAGAATGTAAATTAATATATAAAGAATGTAAATTAATATATAAAGAATGTAAATTAATATATAAAGAATGTAAATTAATATATAAAGAATGTAAATTAATATATAAAGAATGTAAATTAATATATAAAGAATGTAAATTAATATATAAAGAATGTAAATTAATATATAAATAATGTAAATTAATATATAAATAATGTAAATTAATATATAAAGAATGTAAATTAATATATAAAGAATGTAAATTAATATATAAAGAATGTAAATTAATATATAAAGAATGTAAATTAATATATAAAGAATGTAAATTAATATATAAAGAATGTAAATTAATATATAAAGAATGTAAATTAATATATAAAGAATGTAAATTAATATATAAAGAATGTAAATTAATATATAAAGAATGTAAATTAATATATAAAGAATGTAAATTAATATATAAAGAATGTAAATTAATATATAAATAATGTAAATTAATATATAAATAATGTAAATTAATATATAAAGAATGTAAATTAATATATAAAGAATGTAAATTAATATATAAAGAATGTAAATTAATATATAAATAATGTAAATTAATATATAAATAATGTAAATTAATATATAAATACTGTAAATTAATATATAAAGAATGTAAATTAATATATAAAGAATGTAAATTAATATATAAAGAATGTAAATTAATATATAAATAATGTAAATTAATATATAAAGAATGTAAATTAATATATAAAGAATGTAAATTAATATATAAAGAATGTAAATTAATATATAAAGAATGTAAATTAATATATATAGAATGTAAATTAATATATAAAGAATGTAAATTAATATATAAAGAATGTAAATTAATATATAAAGAATGTAAATTAATATATAGAGAATGTAAATTAATATATAAAGAATGTAATTAATATAAGAATGTAAATTAATATATAAAGAATGTAAATTAATATATAAAGAATGTAAATTAATATATAAAGAATGTAAATTAATATATAAAGAATGTAAATTAATATATAAATAATGTAAATTAATATATAAATAATGTAAATTAATATATAAAGAATGTAAATTAATATATAAAGAATGTAAATTAATATATAAAGAATGTAAATTAATATATAAAGAATGTAAATTAATATATAAAGAATGTAAATTAATATAAAGAATGTAAATAATATATAAATAATGTAAAATAATATATAAAGAATTTAAATTAATATATAAAGAATGTAAATTAATATATAAAGAATGTAAATTAATATATAAAGAATGTAAATTAATATAAAAGAATGTAAATTAATATATAAAGAATGTAAATTAATATATAAAGAATGTAAATTAATATATAAAGAATGTAAATTAATATATAAAGAATGTAAATTAATATATAAAGAATGTAAATTAATATATAAAGAATGTAAATTAATATATAAAGAATGTAAATTAATATATAAAGAATGTAAATTAATATATAAAGAATGTAAATTAATATATAAAGAATGTAAATTAATATATAAATAATGTAAATTAATATATAAAGAATGTAAATTAATATATAAAGAATGTAAATTAATATATAAATAATGTAAATTAATATATAAAGAATGTAAATTAATATATAAAGAATGTAAATTATATATAAAGAATGTAAATTAATATATAAAGAATGTAAATTAATATATAAAGAATGTAAATTAATATATAAAGAATGTAAATTAATATATAAAGAATGTAAATTAATATATAAAGAATGTAAATTAATATATAAAGAATGTAAATTAATATATAAAGAATGTAAATTAATATATAAAGAATGTAAATTAATATATAAAGAATGTAATATTATAATAATAGAATGTAAATTAATATATAAATAATGTAATAATATATAATAGAATGTAAATATATGAAATAAAAAGGTAATAATATAAATATATAAAATGTAATAAGATAAATAAATAATTATGTTACTTATCAATTGAATTATAAATACTATATGTAAATAAATCTCAAATTAGTCATATGTAATACTTACAACTGCCTCAACTGTAATAAATTATAAAATAATGTCCTATATTATCTTACATCACTGTCATCCTTATCCACTCCCCGTGTTCTTCATTATCAAATAATATCCTGACACATAAATTCTGAATAAGAAATGTCTTTCTTGATACAATAATCAAATGGATCCTTTTCTAACATACACCTCCATGTACTATTTCTCAATCATCACTGACCTCCTTTTTACTACTACTGTATTATTTTCCCTCATCTATGTCATCTTATAAACACTAAATAACCTGTCATGTTTATATACACCTTTCCTAATTTCACTCCTGCGGCGTCCTCCATGTTCCCTCATCAATCTGCCTCTCCTCCTCCCTCGTTCCGCAATCTTCCTCCTCCCTAGTCCCTCTTTACCCCTCTCCCGCTTATCCGCCACTTTCCCTCCTTCCCCTGCCTTTCCTTCCTCCCTTCTCCCTGTCATCCTTGTCTCCCTTCTCCCTGTGTCCTCCTTCTCCCTCCTCCCTGTCCTCCTTCTCCCTCCTCCCTGTCCCCCATCCTCTCTCCTCCCTGTCCTCCATCCTCTCTCCTCCTGTCCTTCTCCTCCCTCCTCCCTGTCCTCCTTCTCCCTCCTCCCTGTCCTCTTTTCCCTCCTCCCTGTCCTCCTTCTCCCTTCTTTCTGTCCCCCATCCTCTCTCCTCCTTGTCCTTCTCCTCCCTTCTCCCTGTCCTCCTTCTCCCTTCTCCCTGTCCTCCTTCTCCCTCCTCCCTGTCCTCCTTTCCCTCCTCCCTGTCCTTCCTCCTCCCTTCTCCTGTCCTCCTTCTCCCTCCTCCCTGTCCTCTTTCTCCCTCCTCCCTGTCCTCCTTCTCCCTCCTCCCTGTCCTCCTCCTCCCTCCTCCCTGTCCTCCTTCTCCCTCCTCCCTGTCCTCCTCCACTGTCCTCCTTCTCCCTCCTCCCTGTCCTCCTTCTCCGTCCTCCCTGTCCTCTTTTCCCTTCTCCCTGTCCTTCTCCGCTGTCCTCCATTTCCTTCCTCTTTGCCTTCCTCCTTCCTGCCTTCCTCCTCCCTTCTCCCTGTCCTCCTTCTCCGTCCTCCCTGTCCTCCTTCTTCCTCCTCCCTGTCCTCCTCCTCCCTCCTCCATGTCCTCCTCCCTCCTCCCTGTCCTTCTACTCCCTCCTTCCTGTCCTTCTACTCCCTCCTCCCTTTTCCCTATTCTTCTCTCTCTGTCTTCCTCCTCCTCCCTGTTCTCCTCTTCCCTGTTCACCTCCTCCCTGTCCTCCTTCCTCCCTGTCCTCCTCTTCCCTTCTTCCTGTCCTCCTTCTCCCTCCCCCCGTCCTTCTTCTTCCTCCCCCCGTCCTCCTTCTCCCTCCTCCCAATCCACCTCCTCCCTCCTCCCTGTCCTCCTCCTTCCTGTTTTTCTGCCACCTCATCCCTGTTATTCTCCTCCCTCCTCCCTGTCATCCTCCGCAATCCTCTCTGTCCTCTCCCTCCGTTCTCCCTGTCCTCCTCTTCCCACCTCCCATCCCCCTGTCCGCCCGCCTCCCCGCCTTCTTGTCCTCCTCCTTCATCTCTGTTCACCAGCTCCCTCATCTCTGTCCTTCTCCTTGTTCTCCCACTCCTGCTTCTTATTGTGTTTCTGCTTCTTCTCTTCCTGCTCCTCCGCCTTCTCCTCCTCTCCCCAACTTTTCCCTCTGCTTTTCCCCTACATTCTCATCCTGCTCCTCCTTCTCCTTTCTTTCTTCCATCTTATTCTCCTCCTCCTCTCTCTTGTCCTCCTCCTCATCCAGAGGACTTGATGGTTGTGCTGGTGGTGGTGGTGTGTGGTGGCGTGATGGTTGCGGATGGTGGTTGGGATGGTGGTGTGTGGTAATGTGTTGGTGGTGGTGGTGGTGGTGGTGGTGGTGGTGGTGGTGGTGGTGGTGGTGGTGGTGGTGGTGGTGGTGGTGGTGGTGGTGGTAGAGGTGGAATCCTCATAATAGTGCAATTTCATTGCATTCCGTCATTATATCCTAACTCTTCGGGCAATACTTTTTTTGTTTTGCCACTTTTAAATTTCCTTGGCACTACAGGACCGTTAGGAACCTGGGTTAGACAAGCTGTCTTAGGAAATGACTTTGTATCACCGTAGTCATTACAATACTTTATTTAACAAGGGTTCTGTATACTTTGAACAATGTTGTTTATCTTCCAGTGGCCTTTGATTTTAACCCCTCACCCACCAGCCACCATCTCTCTCTCTCTCTCTCTCTCTCTCTCTCTCTCTCTCTCTCTCTCTCTCTCTCTCTCTCTATCTCCCGTTTGATATCATTACATCTATGCAACATAGGTGGGAAGACATTGAAGATAACTCTAAATTTCCTTTCTAAAATGACGCAAACAACTTTGATTTCTGACATTGCATGGATTGGAGTTCCATATTTTCGTTCGATTATTGACAAATAAATATGTGAGTCTGCGTATTTTTGTTGCCAAACTTGGGGATGCTAGAGATGGCTATTAGTTGGTCAATTTAAGCGGAAGTGGTCACGTTGTCGGAACATTCTGGTAAAGCAGAAATACAATGCAGTAGCAAAAGCACTCTCTGTCTGTCGTACCCGGATGGTGTCGGACATGTGAGTACGACAGCGACACTTTCTCACCTCCGTCAGACCACATTAGGGCAACGAGGGCGCGCTTCATCGCTGCTGTGGAGGGCGGCAGGCTGACACATACACGTAGATCCGCTCCTACAATCCTTGCAAATTCTTGTAGTAACCAAACGCACAGGTGATCACGTGGAGGTAAAGGGGTATTTCCACTTAGATGCAAGCATCATGTACTCATTATAGTTTTCCGTGTCTCGTTTGAGTTTATACATGTGTCTTATCTTATTTTATCTTAAATGTATTTACCTAGTAGATGATTCCACTGGTCGTTTTTATCAAGTGTGGGTCTGAGTAGTGTGTATGATGGGTTTAGTTCTAAACAAAGGAAAGCACTCTTAGATGACCTTCTGCGAGTACTCTGGCATTGTGGTAAAGAGGCGGTGGTGGACGACTTTTTGGCGTCAACCACCATGCAAGTTGAAAGCAGCACACGCATACAAATAAACTGAGGAAAATCAACAAGTACTCATCTCTAGTTAACTGTTCCGCTTCCCCTAATCAAGCAATCAATGTGTTCTCGCGATGTTATATGGCCTACTGAGCGGTAAATCGAAGGGAGCGCTCTCGCTGTTCATGAGCGGGAAAACGCGCGTTACTTCCGGTTCGGTCAATCTTTTTACCGGAATCCACCGGAATCCACGGAATCCACCGGAATCCAACCGGAATCCACCGGAATCCACCGGAATCCGCCGGAATCCACCGAAATCCACCGGAATCAAGCGTGGATTCCGTGGATTTCGGTAAATAAAGAATTAAATACCCAAATCCGCCGATTTCGGTATTTATTTACCGGAATACAGTGGATTTCGGTATTTACAATCTAAACATCGAAATCCGCGGATTTCGGTAAATAAATATCGAAATCCACCGTGGATTTGGTTGTTTATATTGTAAATACCGAAATCCACTGGATTCCGGTAAATATATACCAAAATCCGCCGATTTCCGTATTTAATTTAGCGGATTTCGGTATTTATAATCTAAATATCGAAATCCACGGATTTTGGTAAATAAATCTCGAAATCCATGGTAAATAAATATCGAAATCCATAACCAAGTAAACAAACACTCAAAACCAAGACCAAAAAAAGCGGGAAATAATAAACAAAACAGCCAAAAAACGGGAGATTATTACAAATACCAAAAACCTCTAAAAACTTGAAAATATCATTGCCATTGGGGTTGCCTGAGTGGGAGTCATGAAGTCACATGAATTCTTGTCACCAAGTTCAGTCAGTGATTGAACACGCCAAACAGTACATTGACGTTAGTGAGCACATGTTACGTGATCGAAAATTACTACTACAATTCAAATTGAATCAGATGCAGGCTGAAGCCGCTGGCTGCTGGCTGATTTCTCCTCTTCGTGGAGATATTTGTACTTTTGGTTACAGCTTTCAGGTAAGTTGATTTATACACACACACAAACACACACACACACACACACACACACACACACACACACTTTACTCAACTGTAGATATCTGAAGTTTCAGCAACTGTAACAATTGAATTTTCGGTAAATATGTGGATTTCGGGAAATAAAGTAGTAATGTCCGAAATCGCCATGGAATTCGAGATTTATTTACCGAAATCCGTGGATTTCACGCGCACACACACACACACACACACACACACACACACACACACACACACACACACACACACGCACACACACACACACACACACACACACACACACACACACTTTACTCAACTGTAGATATCTGAAGTTTCAGCAACTGTAACAATTGAATTTTCGGGAAATATGTGGATTTCGGGAAATAAAGTATTTATGTCCGAAATCGCCATGGATTTCGAGATTTATTTACCGAAATCCGTGGATATCGATATTTAGATTATAAATACCGAAATCCGCTAAATTAATACGGAAATCGGCGGATTTTGGTATATATTTACCGGAATCCAGTGGATTTCGGTATTTACAATGTAAACAACGAAATCCACGGTGGATTTCGATATTTATTTACCGAAATCCGCGGATTTCGATGTTTAGATTGTAAATACCGAAATCCACTGTATTCCGGTAAATAAATACCGAAATCGGCGGATTTGGGTATTTAATTCTTTATTTACCGAAATCCACGGAATCCATGCTTGATTCCGGTGGATTTCGGTGGATTCCGGTGGATTCCGGTGGATTCCGGTGGATTCCGGTGGATTCCGGTTGGATTCCGGTGGATTCCGTGGATTCCGGTGGATTCCGGTAAAAAGATCGACCCCTTCCGGTTAGGTGGCAAAGTTCAACATGGCCGCCACGTGTATGATGAAGTTCCTTCTCTTTGCTCTTTACCTTCAAACGCGTAAGTTAGATTATTATATAACTTACCTATGTTCCCTTCTCACTCTTCCTCACTCCACTGTTTGCTTTGTCTTTTGTTATGGTTCGACTCGGAGCCAGAGGGAAATCAAGCAAGATGTGTCCTCAAGGAAGGTTGAATGTCTCGGGTCCGATCGGTTTTTGTCTGTTTCAATTTGTCTCCGCGTACCACAGACCTGAACTCCGTTTTGTTTCACGTCTGTCGTAAGAATATTCGTAAGTGCCCGTTTAATTGGAATTTACGCAGAAATAGCCGAGAGATCGCGTCGAGATCGCGACAATAGATGATCAGTGACAGTGAAGGTTAATACGATTTCATCGTCGCAGAATCAGGAGAATATGAGCGTGAGTTGGTCAGGAATCTGAGTGACTGTGATTCTCATCCTCACCAACTACCAGCATCCATGGTTGGTCGAGCCTGGCGCGTCACAGAGAATGAAGCAGAGCTGGACGTAGTGTGAAATGTCATCCTGACCCAAGGTGAGTATCTTCTCTCTTCGATATTTTTCCTCTAGCATCTGTTTTGTAACATGGTCCGTAGCACAGAAAATGTATATATATATATATATATATATATATGTGTGTATGTATGTATGTATGTATGTATGTATGTATGCATATATACACAGAGAGAGAGAGAGAGGGACAGACAGAGAGAGAGAGAGAGAGAGAGAGAAAGAGAGAGGCTGCTGCATCTTTGTACCTTTGTGCACACACACACACACACATACACACACACACACACACACACACACACACACACACACACACACACACACACACACACACTTTATATTACATCATTTGACTGATGTGGCTTTTGCTAATTTCCAGTTGTAATTGTGGAGATGGTGATGCTGCCGAACTGCAGACTGGTGACAGGAGACTGAAGGATGAGACGCTGAATGCTTCTCCTTTCCCTGCTGCCTGTGGAGTGAAACCCGACACTCATCCTGATGTCGATGTACTTCACCTCTTTGAGCTGTTTGGGGGGAGGAAATCATCACCCACTTTGTCGAAAAAGCAAACAAATATGCTTTTCCTGCCAGAAAGATTCCTGGAGAGGACAACGATGTCGGATGAAAAGACGTCATAGCAGTTATACAGGGGACATCCCACCTTGCCAGTGTTGTAAAGCAACGCGGGGTTACACGGAAACCCGTAAGAAGAGCTGCACAGGTTGTTTTTACTGGACACACTATATTCAAGAAAATGAACAATTACCTGTGTGAATAAAGCATGATACACCGATAATTTCACGAGTGTCTCTGTCTCGTTAATGCATAAGAAGAACTGAACGCGTACAGTACAACTTGAAATTCTCCTGATGCATGTGTTTGCTAGACAATATATATTAGAAATATGCTGCAGGCCTGACCATTTAAATTTCCAGTGTAAAACCAACAACTCAACAGGTAACTTAGCTCTGACAGATGATGGTTAAGAACAGCAGCTACAAAACTCACCAAAACTCCAGAAATGTACGCTTAAAAAAGAACAAATTAACATGTAAACCTGTGTGAATAAAACATTGCAACAGTTCCTGGGGTGAAGGGACCTCCTCCTCCTCCTCCTCCTCCTCCTCCACCTCCTCCTCTTCCTCCTCCTTATCATCCTCCTCCTCCTCCTCCTCCTCCTCCTCCTCCTCCTCCTCCTCCTCTCTCCTCCTCCTCCTCCTCCTCCTCCTCCTCCTCCTCCTCCTCCTTATGCCATCATCATCCTATCCTTCTTCTCCCTCCTCGCTGTCCTCCTTCTCCCTCCTCCCTGTCCTTCTTCTCCCTCCTCCCTGTTATCCTCCCCCTTCCTCCCAGTCCTCCTTCCCCTTCCTCGCTGTCCTCCTTCTCCCTCCTCCCTGTCCTCCTTCTCCCTCCTCCCTGTCCTCCTTCTCCCTCCTCCCTGTCCTCCTTCTCCCTCCTCCCTGTTCTCCTCCTCTCTCCTCTCTGTCCTCCTTCTCCCTCCTCCCTGTCCTTCTTCTCCCTCCTCCCTGTCCTCCTTCTCCCTCCTCCTGTCCTCCTTCTCCCTCCTCCTGTCCTCCTTCTCCCTCCTCCCTGTCCTCCTTCTCCCTCCTCCCTGTCCTCCTTCTCCCTCCTCCCTGTCACCTTTTCCCTCCTCCCTGTCCCCATCCTCCCTCCTCCCTGTCCTCCTTCTCCTTCCTCGCTGTCCTCCTTCTCCCTCCTCCCTGTCCTCCTTCTCCCTCCTCCCTGTTCTATGTTTTCGTTCCTCCCTGTCCTCCTCTCTTCCTCCCTGTCCTCCTCCTCCCTGTCCTCCTTCTCCCTCCTCCCTGTCCTCCTTCTCCCTCCTCCCTGTCCTCCTTCTCCCTCCTCCCTGTCCTCCTTCTCCCTCCTCCCTGTCCTCCTTCTCCCTCCTCCCTGTCCTCCTTCTCCCTCCTCCCTGTCCTCCTTCTCCCTCCTCCCTGTCCCCATCCTCCCTCCTCCCTGTCCTCCTTCTCCCTCCTCCCTGTCCTCCTTCTCCCTCCTCCCTGTCCTCCTTCTCCCTCCTCCCTGTCCTCCTTTTCCCTCCTCCCTGTCCTCCTTTCCCTCCTCGCTGTCCTCCATTTCCCTCCTCCATGTCTTCCTCCTTCCTCCTCCCTGTCCTCCTTCTCCCTCCTCCCTGTCCTCCTCCTCCCTCCTCCCTGTCCTCCTCATCCTTCCTGTTCTCCTCCTTCTCCTCCCTGACCTCCTCATTGACCTCTTTCTTCTTCCTTGACCTTCCCCTCCTCCCTGACCTCATCCTCCTCCCTGACCTCCTCCCTGACATCCTCCTCCTCCTTGACCTCCTCCTCCTCCCTGTCCTCCTCCTCCTCCTCCTCCTCCTCCTCCTCCTCCTCCTCCTCTTTGACCTCCTGTATCCCCCTTGACCTCCTCCTCCTCCCTGACCTCCTCCTTCTCCATGCCTTCCTCCTTCTTCCTCCTTGACCTCCTCCTCCTCCCTGACCTCCTTATCCTCCCTGTCCTCCTCCTTCTTCCTCCCTGTCCTCCTCCTCCTCCTCCCTGACCTCCTCCCTGACCTCCTCCCTGACCTCCTCCCTGACCTCCTTCTTCCTCGTTGACCTCCTCCTCCTCCCTGTCCTCCTCCTCCTCCTCGCTGACCTCCTCCTCCTCCCTGTCCTCCTCTTCCCTGTCCTCCTCCTCCTCCTCCCTGACCTCCTCCTCCCTGACCTCCTCCTCCCTGACCTCCTCCTCCTCCCTCTTCTTCCTCCTCCTCCTCCTTGACCTCCTGTATCCTCCTTGACCTCCTCCTCCTCCTCCCTGACCTCCTCCTCCTCCCCCTGTCCTCCTCCTTCTTCCTCCTTGACCTCCTCCTCCTCCCTGACCTCCTCCTCCTCCATGTCCTCCTCCTTCTTCCTCCTTGACCTCCTCCTCCTCCCTAACCTCCTCCTCCTCCCTGACCTCCTCCTTCTTCCTCCTTGACCTCCTCCTCATCCCTGACCTCCTCCTCCTCCCTGTCCTCCTCCTCCTCCCTGACCTCCTCCTCATCCCTGTCCTTTTCTTCATTCCTGACCTCCTCCTCCTCCTCCTCCTCCCCCCCAACCTGCTCCTCCTCCCTGACCTCCTCCTCCTCCCTGTCCTCCTCCTCCCTGTCTTCCTCCTCCCTGTCATCCTCCTTCCCTCCTCCCTGTCTTCCTCCTCCCTGTCCTCCTCCTCCCTCCTCCCTGTCCTCCTCCTTCCTGTCTTCCTCTTCTCTGTCATACTCCCCCCTCCTACCTGTCATCCTCATCCCTCCCCCCTGTCCTCCTTCTCCCTCCTCCCTGTCCTCCTTCTCCCTCCTCCCTGTCCTCCTTCTCCCTCCTCCCTGTCCTTTTCCTCCCTCCTCCCTGTTCTCCTTCTTCCTCCTCTCTGTTTTCCTCCTCCCTGTCCTTCTCTTCCCTGTCCTCCTTCTCCCTCCTCCCTGTCCCCATCCTCTTCCCTGTCCTCCTTCTCCCTCCTCCCTGTCCTCCTTCTCCCTCCTCCCTGTCCTCCTTCTCCCTCCTCCCTGTCCTCCTCCTCCCTCCTCCCTGTCCTCCTTCTCCCTCCTCCCTGTCCTTCTTCTCCCTCCTCCCTGTCCTCCTTCTCCCTCCTCCCTGTCCTCCTTCTCCCTCCTCCCTGTTCTCCTCCCCCTTCCTCCCAGTCCTCCTTCCCCTTCCGCGCTGTCCTCCTTCTCCCTCCTCCCTGTCCTCCTTCTCCCTCCTCCTGTCCTCCTTCTCCCTCCTCCCTGTCCTCCTTCTCCCTCCTCCGTGTTCTTCTTCTCCCTCCTCCCTGTCCTCTTCTCCCTCCTCCCTGTCCTTCTTCTCCCTCCTCCCTGTCCTCCTTCTCCCTCCTCTCTGTCCTCCTTCTCCCTCCTCCCTGTCCTCCTTCTCCCTCCTCCCTGTCCTCCTTCTCCCTCCTCCCTGTCCTCCTTCTCCCTCCTCCCTGTCCTCCTTCTCCCTCCTCCCTGTCCTCCTCCTCCCTCCTCCCTGTCCTCCTTCTCCTTCCTCCCTGTCCTCCTTCTCCCTCCTCCCTGTCCTCCTTCTCCCTCCTCCCTGTTTTCCTCCTCCCTGTCCTCCTCTCTTCTCCCTGTCCTCCTCCTCCCTGTCCTCCTTCTCCCTCCTCCCTGTCCTCCTTCTCCCTCCTCCCTGTCCTCCTTCTCCCTCCTCCCTGTCCTCCTCCTCCCTCCTCCCTGTCCTCCTTCTCCCTCCTCCCTGTCCTCCTTCTCCCTCCTCCCTGTCCTCCTTCTCCCTCCTCCCTGTCCCCTCCTCCTCCTCCCTGTCCTCCTTCTCCCTCCTCCCTGTCCTCCTCCTCCCTCCTCCCTGTCCTCCTTCTCCCTCCTCCCTGTCCTCCTTTTCCCTCCTCCCTGTCCTCCTTTCCCTCCTCGCTGTCCTCCATTTCCCTCCTCCCTGCCTCCTCCTCCTCCCTGTCCTCCTTCTTCCTCCTCCCTGACCTCCTCCTCTCTCCTCCCTGACCTCCTCCTCCTCCCTGTCCTCCTCCTTCTCCTCCCTGACCTCCTAATTGACCTCTTTCTTCCTCATTGACCTTCCCCTCCTCCCTGGCCTTCTCCTCCTCCCTGACCTCCTCCCTGACCTCCTCCTCCTCCTTGACCTCCTCCTCCTCCCTGTCCTCCTCCTCCTCCTCCTCCTCCTCCTCCTCCTCCTCCTCCTCTTTGACCTTCTGTATCCCCCTTGACCTCCTCCTACTCCCTGACCTCCTCCTTCTCCATGCCTTCCTCCTTCTTCCTCCTTGACCTCCTCCTCCTCCCTGACCTCCTCCTCCTCCTCCCTGTCCTCCTCCTTCTTCCTCCCTGTCCTCCTCCTCCTCCTCCCTGACCTTCTCACTGACCTCCCCCCTGACCTCCTCCCTGACCTCCTCCCTCGTTGACCTCCTCCTCCTCCCGGACCTCCTTCTTCCTCGTTGACCTCCTCCTCCTCCCTGTCCTCCTCCCTCCTCACTGACCTCCTCCCTGACCTCCTCCTCCCTGACCTCCTCCTCCCTGACCTCCTCCTCCTCCCTCTTCTTCCTCCTCCTCCTCCTTGACCTCCTGTATCCTCCTTGACCTCCTCCTCCTCCTCCCTGACCTCCTCCTCCTCCCTGTCCTCCTCCTTCTTCCTCCTTGTCCTCCTCCTCCTCCCTGACCTCCTCCTCCTCCATGTCCTCCTCCTTCTTCCTCCTTGACCTCCTCCTCCTCCCTAACCTCCTCCTTCTCCCTGACCTCCTCCTTCTTCCTCCTTGACCTCCTCCTCCTCCCTGACCTCCTCCTCCTCCCTGTCCTCCTCCTCCTCCCTGACCTCCTCCTCATCCCTGTCCTTTTCTTCATTCCTGACCTTCTCCTCCTCCTCCTCCTCCTCCTCCCTGACCTCCTCCTTCCTGACCTCCTCCTCCTCCCTGTCCTCCTCCTCCCTGTCTTCCTCCTCCCTGTCATCCTCCTTCCTCCTCCCTGTCTTCCTCCTCCCTGTCATCCTCCTCCCTCCTCCCTGTCCTCCTCCTTCCTGTCTTCCTCTTCTCTGTCATACTCCCCCCTCCTACCTGTCATCCTCATCCCTCCCCCCTGTCCTCCTTCTCCCTCCTCCCTGTCCTCCTTCTCCCTCCTCCCTGTCCTCCTTCTCCCTCCTCCCTGTCCTTCTCCTCCCTCCTCCCTGTCCTCCTTCTTCCTCCTCTCTGTTCTCCTCCTCCTCTCTCTTCCCTGTCCTCCTTCTCCCTCCTCCCTGTCCCCATCCTCTCTCTTCCCTGTCCTCCTTCTCCCTCCTCCCTGTCCTCCTTCTCCCTCCTCCCTGTCCTCCTTCTCCCTCCTCCCTGTCCTCCTCCTCCCTCCTCCCTGTCCTCCTTCTCCCTCCTCCCTGTCCTTCTTCTCCCTCCTCCCTGTCCTCCTTCTCCCTCCTCCCTGTCCTCCTTCTCCCTCCTCCCTGTTCTCCTCCTCCTTCCTCCCAGTCCTCCTTCCCCTTCCGCGCTGTCCTCCTTCTCCCTCCTCCCTGTCCTCCTTCTCCCTCCTCCTGTCCTCCTTCTCCCTCCTCCCTGTCCTCCTTCTCCCTCCTCCCTGTTCTCCTTCTCCCTCCTCCCTGAATCCTCCTCCCTCCTCCCTGTCCTTCTTCTCCCTCCTCCCTGTCCTCCTTCTCCCTCCTCCCTGTCCTCCTTCTCCCTCCTCCCTGTCCTCCTTCTCCCTCCTCCCTGTCCCCATCCTCCCTCCTCCCTGTCCTCCTTCTCCCTCCTCCCTGTTCTCCTCCTCCCTCCTCCCTGTCCTCTCCTCCCTCCTCCCTGTCCTCCTTCTCCTTCCTCCCTGTCCTCCTTTTCCCTCCTCCCTGTCCTCCTCCTCCCTCCTCCCTGTCCTTTTTTTCCTCCTCCCTGTCCTCCTCCCTCCTCCCTGTCCTCCTCCTCCCTGTCCTCCTTCTCCCTCCTCCCTGTCCTCCTTCTCCCTCCTCCCTGTCCTCCTTCTCCCTCCTCCCTGTCCTCCTCCTCCCTCCTCCCTGTCCTCCTTCTCCCTCCTCCCTGTCCTCCTTCTCCCTCCTCCCTGTCCTCCTTCTCCCTCCTCCCTGTCCTCCTCCTCCCTCCTCCCTGTCCTCCTTCTCCCTCCTCCCTGTCCTCATCCTCTCTCCTCCCTGTCCTCCTTTCTCCCTCCTCCCTGTCCTCTTTTCCCTCCTCCCTGTCCTCCTTTCCCTCCTCGCTGTCCTCCATTTCCCTCCTCCCTGCCTCCTCCCTCCTCCCTGTCCTCCTTCTCCCTCCTCCCTGACCTCCTCCTCTCTCCTCCCTGACCTCCTCATCCTTCCTGTTCTCCTCCTTCTCCTCCCTGACCTCCTTATTGACCTCTTTCTTCTTCCTTGACCTTCCCCACCTCCCTGGCCTTCTCCTCCTCCCTGACCTCCTCCCTGACCTCCTCCTCCTCCTTGACCTCCTCCTCCTCCCTGTCCTCCTCCTCCTCCTCCTCCTCCTCCTCCTCCTCCTCCTCCTCTTTGACCTCCTGTATCCCCCTTGACCTCCTCCTCCTCCCTGACCTCCTCCTCCTCCATGCCCTCCTCCTTCTTCCTCCTTGACCTCCTCCTCCTCCCTGACCTCCTCCTCCTCCTCCCTGTCCTCCTCCTTCTTCCTCCCTGTCCTCCTCCTCCTCCTCCCTGACCTCCTCCCTGATCTCCTCCCTGACCTCCTCCCTGATCTCCTTCTTCCTCGTTGACCTCCTCCTCCTACCTGTCCTCCTTCTTCCTCGTTGACCTCCTCCTCCTCCCTGTCCTCCTCTTCCTCCTCACTGACCTCCTCCCTGACCTCCTCCTCCCTGACCTCCTCCTCCCTGACCTCCTCCTCCCTCTTCTTCCTCCTCCTCCTCCTTGACCTCCTGTATCCTCCTTGACCTCCTCCTCCTCCTCCCTGACCTCCTCCTCCTCCCTGTCCTCCTCCTTCTTCCTCCTTGACCTCCTCCTCCTCCCTGACCTCCTCCTCCTCCCTGTCCTCCTCCTTCTTCCTCCTTGACCTCCTCCTCCTCCCTAACCTCCTCCTTCTCACTGACCTCCTCCTTCTTCCTCCTTGACCTTCTCCTCCTCCCTGACCTATTCCTCCTCCCTGTCCTCCTCCTCCTCCCTGACCTCCTCCTCATCCCTGTCCTTTTCTTCATTCCTGACCTCCTCCTCCTCCTCCTCCCCCCGACCTCCTCCTCCTCCCTGACCTCCTCCTCCTCCCTGTCCTCCTCCTCCCTGTCTTCCTCCTCCCTGTCATCCTCCTTCCTCCTCCCTGTCTTCCTCCTCCCTGTCATCCTCCTCCCTCCTCCCTGTCCTCCTCCTTCCTGTCTTCCTCTTCTCTGTCATACTCCCCCCTCCTACCTGTCATCCTCATCCCTCCTCCCTGTCCTCCTTCTCCCTCCTCCCTGTCCTCCTTCTCCCTCCTCCCTGTCCTCCTTCTCCCTCCTCCCTGTCCTTCACCTCCCTCCTCCCTGTTCTCCTTCTTCCTCCTCTCTGTTCTCCTCCTCCCTGTCCTCTCTCTTCCCTGTCCTCCTTCTCCCTCCTCCCTGTCCCCATCCTCTCTCTTCCCTGTCCTCCTTCTCCCTCCTCCCTGTCCTCCTTCTCCCTCCTCCCTGTCCTCCTTCTCCCTCCTCCCTGTCCTCCTTCTCCCTCCTCCCTGTCCTCCTTCTCCCTCCTCCCTGTCCTTCTTCTCCCTCCTCCCTGTCCTCCTTCTCCCTCCTCCCTGTCCTCCTTCTCCCTCCTCCCTGTTCTCCTCCACCTTCCTCCCAGTCCTCCTTCTCCCTCCGCCCTGTCCTCCTTCTCCCTCCTCCCTGTCCTCCTTCTCCCTCCTCCCTGTCCTCCTTCTCCCTCCTCCCTGTCCTCCTTCTCCCTCCTCCCTGTTCTTCTCTCTCCCTCCTCTCTGTCCTCCTCCCTCCTCCCTGTCCTTCTTCTCCCTCCTCCCTGTCCTCCTTCTCCCTCCTCTCTGTCCTCCTTCTCCCTCCTCCTGTCCTCCTTCTCCCTCCTCCCTGTCCTTCTCCCTCCTCCCTGTCCTCCTTCTCCCTCCTCCCTGTTATCCTCCCCCCTCCTCCCTGTCATCCTCCTCCCTCCTCCCTGTCCTCCTTCTCCTTCCTCGCTGTCCTCCTTCTCCCTCCTCCCTGTCCTCCTTCTCCCTCCTCCCTGTTCTCCTCCTCCCTGTCCTCCTCTCTTCTCCCTGTCCTCCTTCCCTGTCCTCCTTCTCCCTCCTCCCTGTCCTCCTTCTCCCTCCTCCCTGTCCTCCTTCTCCCTCCTCCCTGTCCTCCTCCTCCCTCCTCCCTGTCCTCCTTCTCCCTCCTCCCTGTCCTCCTTCTCCCTCCTCCCTGTCCTCCTTCTCCCTCCTCCCTGTCCCCTCCTCCCTCCTCCCTGTCCTCCTTCTCCCTCCTCCCTGTCCTCCTCCTCCCTCCTCTTCCCTGTCCTCCTTCTCCCTCCTCCCTGTCCTCTTTTCCCTCCTCCCTGTCCTCCTTTCCCTCCTCGCTGTCCTCCATTTCCCTCCTCCATGCCTTCCTCCTCCCTGTCCTCCTTCTCCCTCCTCCCTGACCTCCTCCTCTCTCCTCCCTGACCTCCTCATCCTCCCTGTCCTCCTCCTTCTCCTCCCTGACCTCCTCATTGACCTCTTTCTTCTTCCTTGACCTTCCCCACCTCCCTGGCCTTCTCCTCCTCCCTGACCTCCTCCCTGACCTCCTCCTCCTCCTTGACCTCCTCCTCCTCCCTGTCCTCCTCCTCCTCCTCCTCCTCCTCCTCCTCCTCCTCCTCCTCTTTGACCTCCTGTATCCCCCTTGACCTCCTCCTCCTCCCTGACCTCCTCCTTCTCCATGCCTTCCTCCTTCTTCCTCCTTGACCTCCTCCTCCTCCCTGACCTCCTTATCCTCCCTGTCCTCCTCCTTCTTCCTCCCTGTCCTCCTCCTCCTCCTCCCTGACCTTCTCACTGACCTCCCCCCTGACCTCCTCCCTGACCTCCTCCCTGACCTCCTCCCGGACCTCCTTCTTCCTCGTTGACCTCCTCCTCCTCCCTGTCCTCCTCCCTCCCTCTTCTTCCTCCTCCTCCTCCTTGACCTCCTGTATCCTCCTTGACCTCCTCCTCCTCCTCCCTGACCTCCTCCTCCTCCCTGTCCTCCTCCTTCTTCCTCCTTGACCTCCTCCTCCTCCCTGACCTCCTCCTCCTCCATGTCCTCCTCCTTCTTCCTCCTTGACCTCCTCCTCCTCCCTAACCTCCTCCTCCTTACTGACCTCCTCCTTCTTCCTCCTTGACCTCCTCCTCCTCCCTGACCTCCTCCTCCTCCCTGTCCTCCTCCTCCTCCCTGACCTCCTCCTCATCCCTGTCCTTTTCTTCATTCCTGACCTCCTCCTCCTCCTCCTCCCCCCGACCTTCTCCTCCTCCCTGACCTCCTCCTCCTCCCTGTCCTCCTCCTCCCTGTCTTCCTCCTCCCTGTCATCCTCCTTCCTCCTCCCTGTCTTCCTCCTCCCTGCCATCCTCCTCCCTCCTCCCTGTCCTCCTCCTTCCTGTCTTCCTCTTCTCTGTCATACTCCCCCCTCCTACCTGTCATCCTCATCTTTCCTCCCTGTCCTCCTTCTCCCTCCTCCCTGTCCTCCTTCTCCCTCCTCCCTGTCCTCCTTCTCCCTCCTCCCTGTCCTTCTCCTCCCTCCTCCCTGTTCTCCTTCTTCCTCCTCTCTGTTCTCCTCCTCCTCCCTCTTCCCTGTCCTCCTTCTCCCTCCTCCCTGTCCCCATCCTCTTCCCTGTCCTCCTTCTCCCTCCTCCCTGTCCTCCTTCTCCCTCCTCCCTGTCCTCCTTCTCCCTCCTCCCTGTCCTCCTCCTCCCTCCTCCCTGTCCTCCTTCTCCCTCCTCCCTGTCCTTCTTCTCCCTCCTCCCTGTCCTCCTTCTCCCTCCTCCCTGTCCTCCTTCTCCCTCCTCCCTGTTCTCCTCCCCCTTCCTCCCAGTCCTCCTTCTCCCTCCTCCCTGTCCTCCTTCTCCCTCCTCCCTGTCCTCCTTCTCCCTCCTCCCTGTCCTCCTTCTCCCTCCTCCCTGTCCTCCTTCTCCCTCCTCCCTGTCCTCCTTCTCCCTCCTCTCTGTCCTCCTTCTCCCTCCTCCCTGTCCTTCTTCTCCCTCCTCCCTGTCCTCCTTCTCCCTCCTCTCTGTCCTCCTTCTCCCTCCTCCCTGTCCTCCTTCTCCCTCCTCCCTGTCCCCTTCTCCCTCCTCCCTGTCCTCCTTCTCCCTCCTCCCTGTCCCCATCCTCTCTCCTCCCTGTCCTCCTTCTCCCTCCTCCCTGTCCTCCTTCTCCCTCCTCCCTGTCCTCCTTCTCCCTCCTCCCTGTCCTCCTTCTCCCTCCTCCCTGTCCTCCTCCCTGTCCTCCTCCTTCTCCCTGTCCTCCTCCTCCCTGTCCTCCTTCTCCCTCCTCCCTGTCCTCCTTCTCCCTCCTCCCTGTCCTCCTTCTCCCTCCTCCCTGTCCTCCTCCTCCCTCCTCCCTGTCCTCCTTCTCCCTCCTCCCTGTCCTCCTTCTCCCTCCTCCCTGTCCTCCTTCTTCTCCCTCCTCCCTGTCCTCCTCCTCTCTCCTCCCTGTCCTCCTTCTCCCTCCTCCCTGTCCTCTCCCTCCCTCCTCCCTGTCCTCCTCTTCCCACCTCCCATCCCCCTGTCCGCCCGCCTCCCCGTCCTCCTCCTTTGTCCACCTCCTCCTTCATCTCTGTTCACCTGCTCCCTTATCTTTGTCTTCTCCTTGTTGTTCTCCTGCTCCTGCTTCTTATTGTGTTTCTGCTTCTTCTCTTCCTGCTCCTCCGCCTTCTCCTCCTCTCCCCAACTTTTCCCTCTGCTTTTCCCCTACATTCTCATCCTGCTCCTCCTTCTCCTTTCTTTCTTCCATCTTATTCTCCTCCTCCTCTCTCTTGTCCTCCTCCTCATCCAGAGGACTTGATGGTTGTGGTGGTGGTTGTGGTGGTGATGGTTGTGATGGTGGTTGGGATGGTGGTTGTGGTAATTGTTGTGATGGTGGTTGTGGTGGTGGTGGTGGTAGTGGTGCTGGTGGTGCTGGTGGTGCTGGTGGTTGTGGTGGTGGTAGAGGTGGAATCCTCATTATAGTGCATTTTCATTGCATTCCGTCATTATATCCAAACTCCTCGGGCCAGAATTTGTTGCCACTTTCAAATTTCCTTGGCACTACAGGACCGTTAGGAACCTGGGTTAGACAATCTGTCGTAGGAAATGACTTTGTATCACCGTAGACATTACAGTACTTTATTTAACAAGGGTTGTATAGACTTTGAACAATGTTGTTTATCTTCCAGTGCCCCTTAATTTTAACACACACACACACACACACACCCGCCCACCCTTCCCTCTCTCTCTCTCTCTCTCTCTCTCTCTCTCTCTCTCTCTCTCTCTATCTCTCTCTCTCTCTCCCGTTTGATATCATTATGCAACACAGGTAGGAAGACATTGAAGATAACTCTAAATTTCATTTCTAAAACGACGCAAACAACTTTGATTTCTGACATTGCATGGAACGAAGTTCCATATTTTCGTTCGATTGTTGACAAATACATCTGTGAGTCTGTTTAATTTTTTTGCCATACTTGGGGATGCTAGAGATGGCTAATAGTTGGTCAATTTAACTTTAAGCGGAAGTGGTCACGTTGTCGGAACATTCTGGTAAAGCAGACATACAATGCAGTAGCAAAAGCACTCTCTGGCTGTCGTACCCGGATGGTGTCGGACATGTGAGTACGACAGCGACACTTTCTCACCTCCGACAGACCACATTAGGGCAACGAGGGCGCGCTTCATCGCTGCTGTGGAGGGCGGCAGGCTGACACATACACGTAGATCCGCTCCTACAATCCTTGCAAATTCTTGTAGTAACCAAACGCACAGGTGATCACGTGGAAGTAAAGGGGTATTTCCACTTAGATGCAAGCATCATGTACTCAGTATATTTTTCCGTGTCTCGTTTGAGTTTATACATGTGTCTTATCTTATTTTATCTTAAATGTATTTACCTAGTAGATGATTCCACTGTCGTTTTTATCATGTGTAGGTCTGAGTAGAGTGTATGATGGGTTTAGTTCTACACAAGGGAAAGCACTCTTAGATGACCTTCTGCGAGTACTCTGGCATTGTGGTAAAGAGGCGGTGGTGGACGACTTTTTGGCGTCAACCACCATGCAAGTTGAAAGCAGCACACGCATACAAATAAACTGAGGAAAATCAACAAGTACTCATCTCTAGTTAACTGTTCCGCTTCCCCTAATCAAGCAATCAATGTGTTCTCGCGATGTTATATGGCCTACTGAGCGGTAAATCGAAGGGAGCGCTCTCGCTGTTCATGAGCAGGAAAACGCGCGTTACTTCCGGTTAGGTGGCAAAGTTCAACATGGCCGCCACGTGTATGATGAAGTTCCTTCTCTTTGCTCTTTACCTTCAAACGCGTAAGTTAGATTATTATATAACTTACCTATGTTCCCTTCTCACTCTTCCTCACTCCGCTGTTTGCTTTGTCTTTTGCTACGGTTCGACTCGGAGCCAGAGGAAAATCAAGCGAGATGTGCGCGTGTTACATCTTGGTCTCTCCTCAAGGACATTTGAAATGTCTCGGGTCCGATCGGTTTTTGTTTCAATTTGTCTCCGCGAACCACAGACCTGAACTCCGTTTTGTTTCACGTCTGTCGTAAGAATATTCGTAAGCGCCCGTTTAATTGGAATTTGCCCTGTTTACGCAGAACTAGCCGAGAGATCGCGTCGAGATCGTGACCTGTAGATGATCAGTGACAGTGAAGGTGAAGACGATTTCATCGTCGCAGAATCAGGAGAATATGAGCGTGAGTTGGTCAGGGATCTGAGTGACTGTGATTCTGATCCTCACCAACTACCAGCACCCATGGTTGGTCGAGCCTGGCGCGTCACAGAGAATGAAGCAGAGCTGGACGTAGTGTAAAATGTCATCCTGAGCCAAGGTGAGTATCTTCTCTATTCGATATTTTTCCTCTAGCATCTGTTTTATAACATAGTCCGTAGCACAGAAAATATATATATATATATATATATATACAGAGAGAGAGAGAGAGAGAGAGAGAGAGAGAGAGAGAGAGAGAGAGAGAGAGAGACAGACAGACAGACAGACAGACAGACAGACAGAGAGAGAGAGAGAGAGAGAGAGAGAGAGAGAGAGAGAGAGAGAGAGAGAGGCTGCTGCATCTTTGTACCTTTGTGCACACACACACACACACACACACACACACACACACACACACACACACACACACACACACACACACACACACACTTTATATTATATCATTTGACTGATGTGGCCTTTGCTTGTTTCCAGTTGTAATTGTGGAGATGGTGATGCTGCCGAACTGCAGACTGGTGACAGGGGACTGGAGGATGAGACGCTGAATGCTCCTCCTTTCCCTGCTGCCTGTGGAGTGAAACCCGACACTCATCCTGATGTCGATGTACTTCACCTCTTTGAGCTGTTTGGGGGGAAGAAATCATCACCCACTTTGTCGAAAAAGCAAACAAATATGCTTGTCCTGCCAGAATGATTCCTGGAGAGGAACAGAATTGCTTGGCCAAAGAAATGGGTTGTCACCAGCAATGGAGTCATGAAGGTCTTCAGTGGACATGTTGGTGCTTCAGTTTGTTGTAGAGCATGAGGGGCCATATGGTCCCTGGAGTAAATTTCGTATGCCATTGTCCAACCCCAACCAGTTACAAGAAAACGATGTCGGATGAAAAGACGTCATAGCAGTTATACAGGGGACAGCCCACCTTACCAGTGCTGTAAAGCAATGCGGAGTTACACGGAAACCCATAAGAACAGCTGTACAGGTTGTTTTTACTGGACACTCTATATCGAAGAAAATGAACAACTACCTGTGTGAATAAAGCATGCTACACCGATAATTTCACGAGTGTCTCTGTCACGTTAATGCAAAGGAAGATCTGAACGCGTAAAGTACAACTTGAATGTCGGCTGATGCATGTGTCTGCTAGACAATATTTATTAGAAATATACTGCAGGGCTGGGCATTTAAATTTCCAGTGTAAAACCAACAACTCAACAGGTAACTCAGCTCTGACAGATGATGGTTAAGAACAGCAGCTACAAAACTCACCAAAACTCCAAAAATGTACATAAAAAAGAAATGAAGAGGTTAACCTCTGTGAATAAAACATTGCAACATTTACTGAGGTGGAGGGGAAAGGCTCTGGTGCAACAGTTACTGGGGTGGAGGGGCAAGGCTCTGGTGCAACAGTTACTGAGGTGGAGGGGCAAGGCTCTGGTGCAACAGTTACTGGGGTGGAGGGGCAAGGCTCTGGTGCAACAGTTACTGGGGTGGAGGGGCAAGGCTCTGGTGCAACAGTTACTGGGGTGGAGGGGCAAGGCTCTGGTGCAACAGTTACTGGGTGGAGGGGCAAGGCTCTGGTGCAACAGTTACTGGGGTGGAGGGGCAAGGCTCTGGTGCAACAGTTACTGGGTGGAGGGGCAAGGCTCTGGTGCAACAGTTACTGGGGTGGAGGGGCAAGGCTCTGGTGCAACAGTTACTGGGGTGGGTGGAGAGGCAAGGCTCTGGTGCAACAGTTACTGGGGTGGAGGGGCAAGGCTCTGGTGCAACAGTTACTGGGGTGGAGGGGCAAGGCTCTGGTGCAACAGTTACTGGGGTGGAGGGGCAAGGCTCTGGTGCAACAGTTACTGGGGTGGAGGGGCAAGGCTCTGGTGCAACAGTTACTGGGGTGGAGGGGCAAGGCTCTGGTGCAACAGTTACTGGGTGGAGGGGCAAGGCTCTGGTGCAACAGTTACTGGGGTGGAGGGGCAAGGCTCTGGTGCAACAGTTACTGGGGTGGAGGGGCAAGGCTCTGGTGCAACAGTTACTGGGGTGGAGGGGCAAGGCTCTGGTGCAACAGTTACTGGGGTGGAGGGGCAAGGCTCTGGTGCAACAGTTACTGGGGTGGAGGGGCAAGGCTCTGGTGCAACAGTTACTGGGGTGGAGGGGCAAGGCTCTGGTGCAACAGTTACTGGGGTGGAGGGGCAAGGCTCTGGTGCAACAGTTACTGGGTGGAGGGGCAAGGCTCTGGTGCAACAGTTACTGAGGTGGAGGGGCAAGGCTCTGGTGCAACAGTTACTGGGGTGGAGGGGCAAGGCTCTGGTGCAACAGTTACTGGGGTGGAGGGGCAAGGCTCTGGTGCAACAGTTACTGGGTGGAGGGGCAAGGCTCTGGTGCAACAGTTACTGGGGTGGAGGGGCAAGGCTCTGGTGCAACAGTTACTGGGGTGGAGGGGCAAGGCTCTGGTGCAACAGTTACTGGGGTGGAGGGGCAAGGCTCTGGTGCAACAGTTACTGGGGTGGAGGGGCAAGGCTCTGGTGCAACAGTTACTGGGGTGGAGGGGCAAGGCTCTGGTGCAACAGTTACTGGGGTGGAGGGGCAAGGCTCTGGTGCAACAGTTACTGAGGTGGAGGGGCAAGGCTCTGGTGCAACAGTTACTGGGGTGGAGGGGCAAGGCTCTGGTGCAACAGTTACTGGGGTGGAGGGGCAAGGCTCTGGTGCAACAGTTACTGGGTGGAGGGGCAAGGCTCTGGTGCAACAGTTACTGGGGTGGAGGGGCAAGGCTCTGGTGCAACAGTTACTGGGGTGGAGGGGCAAGGCTCTGGTGCAACAGTTACTGGGGTGGAGGGGCAAGGCTCTGGTGCAACAGTTACTGGGGTGGAGGGGCAAGGCTCTGGTGCAACAGTTACTGGGGTGGAGGGGCAAGGCTCTGGTGCAACAGTTACTGGGGTGGAGGGGCAAGGCTCTGGTGCAACAGTTACTGGGGTGGAGGGGCAAGGCTCTGGTGCAACAGTTACTGGGGTGGAGGGGCAAGGCTCTGGTGCAACAGTTACTGGGTGGAGGGGCAAGGCTCTGGTGCAACAGTTACTGGGGTGGAGGGGCAAGGCTCTGGTGCAACAGTTACTGGGGTGGAGGGGCAAGGCTCTGGTGCAACAGTTACTGGGGTGGAGGGGCAAGGCTCTGGTGCAACAGTTACTGGGTGGAGGGGCAAGGCTCTGGTGCAACAGTTACTGAGGTGGAGGGGCAAGGCTCTGGTGCAACAGTTACTGGGTGGAGGGGCAAGGCTCTGGTGCAACAGTTACTGGGGTGGAGGGGCAAGGCTCTGGTGCAACAGTTACTGGGTGGAGGGGCAAGGCTCTGGTGCAACAGTTACTGGGGTGGAGGGGCAAGGCTCTGGTGCAACAGTTACTGGGGTGGAGGGGCAAGGCTCTGGTGCAACAGTTACTGGGGTGGAGGGGCAAGGCTCTGGTGCAACAGTTACTGGGGTGGAGGGGCAAGGCTCTGGTGCAACAGTTACTGGGTGGAGGGGCAAGGCTCTGGTGCAACAGTTACTGGGGTGGAGGGGCAAGGCTCTGGTGCAACAGTTACTGGGGTGGAGGGGCAAGGCTCTGGTGCAACAGTTACTGGGGTGGAGGGGCAAGGCTCTGGTGCAACAGTTACTGGGGTGGAGGGGCAAGGCTCTGGTGCAACAGTTACTGAGGTGGAGGGGCAAGGCTCTGGTGCAACAGTTACTGGGGTGGAGGGGCAAGGCTCTGGTGCAACAGTTACTGGGTGGAGGGGCAAGGCTCTGGTGCAACAGTTACTGGGGTGGAGGGGCAAGGCTCTGGTGCAACAGTTACTGGGTGGAGGGGCAAGGCTCTGGTGCAACAGTTACTGGGGTGGAGGGGCAAGGCTCTGGTGCAACAGTTACTGAGGTGGAGGGGCAAGGCTCTGGTGCAACAGTTACTGGGGTGGAGGGGCAAGGCTCTGGTGCAACAGTTACTGGGGTGGAGGGGCAAGGCTCTGGTGCAACAGTTACTGGGGTGGAGGGGCAAGGCTCTGGTGCAACAGTTACTGGGGTGGAGGGGCAAGGCTCTGGTGCAACAGTTACTGGGTGGAGGGGCAAGGCTCTGGTGCAACAGTTACTGGGGTGGAGGGGCAAGGCTCTGGTGCAACAGTTACTGGGGTGGAGGGGCAAGGCTCTGGTGCAACAGTTACTGAGGTGGAGGGGCAAGGCTCTGGTGCAACAGTTACTGGGGTGGAGGGGCAAGGCTCTGGTGCAACAGTTACTGGGTGGAGGGGCAAGGCTCTGGTGCAACAGTTACTGGGGTGGAGGGGCAAGGCTCTGGTGCAACAGTTACTGAGGTGGAGGGGCAAGGCTCTGGTGCAACAGTTACTGGGTGGAGGGGCAAGGCTCTGGTGCAACAGTTACTGGGGTGGAGGGGCAAGGCTCTGGTGCAACAGTTACTGGGGTGGAGGGGCAAGGCTCTGGTGCAACAGTTACTGGGGTGGAGGGGCAAGGCTCTGGTGCAACAGTTACTGGGGTGGAGGGGCAAGGCTCTGGTGCAACAGTTACTGGGGTGGAGGGGCAAGGCTCTGGTGCAACAGTTACTGGGGTGGAGGGGCAAGGCTCTGGTGCAACAGTTACTGAGGTGGAGGGGCAAGGCTCTGGTGCAACAGTTACTGGGGTGGAGGGGCAAGGCTCTGGTGCAACAGTTACTGGGGTGGAGGGGCAAGGCTCTGGTGCAACAGTTACTGGGTGGAGGGGCAAGGCTCTGGTGCAACAGTTTCTGGAGGTGGTGGGGCAAGGCTCTGGTGCAACAGTTACTGGGGTGGAGGGGCAAGGCTCTGGTGCAACAGTTACTGGGGTGGAGGGGCAAGGCTCTGGTGCAACAGTTACTGGGGTGGAGGGGCAAGGCTCTGGTGCAACAGTTACTGGGGTGGAGGGGCAAGGCTCTGGTGCAACAGTTACTGGGTGGAGGGGCAAGGCTCTGGTGCAACAGTTACTGGAGTGGAGGGGTAAGGCTCTGGTGCAACAGGTACTGGTGTAGAGGGGCAAGGCTCTGGTGCAACAGTTACTGACGTGGAGGGGCAAGGCTCTGGTGCAACAGTTACTGGAGTGGAGGGGCAAGGCTCTGGTGCAACAGTTACTGGGGTAGAGGGGCAAGGCTCTGGTGCAACAGTTACTGGGGTGGAGGGGCAAGGCTCTGGTGCAACAGTTACTAACGTGGAGGGGCAAGGCTCTGGTGCAACAGTTACTGGGGTGGAGGGGCAAGGCTCTGGTGCAACAGTTACTGAGGTGGAGAGGCAAGGCTCTGGTGCAACAGTTACTGGGGTGGAGGGGCAAGGCTCTGGTGCAACAGTTACTAACGTGGAGGGGCAAGGCTCTGGTGCAACAGGTACTGGGGTGGAGGGGCAAGGCTCTGGTGCAACAGGTACTGGGGTGGAGGGGCAAGGCTCTGGTGCAACAGTTACTAACGTGGAGGGGCAAGGCTCTGGTGCAACAGTTACTGGGGTGGAGGGGCAAGGCTCTGTTGCAACAGTTACTGAGGTGGAGGGGAAAGGCTCTGGTGCAACAGTTACTGGGGTGGAGGGGCAAGGCTCTGGTGCAACAGTTACTGGGGTGGAGGGGAAAGGCTCTGGTGCAACAGTTACTGGGGTGGAGGGGCAAGTCTCTGGTGCAACAGTTACTGGGGTGGAGGGGCAAGGCTCTGGTGCAACAGTTACTGGGTGGAGGGGCAAGGCTCTGGTGCAGCAGTTACTAGGGTGGAGGGGCAAGGCTCTGGTGCAACAGTTACTGGGGTGGAGGGGCAAGGCTCTGGTGCAACAGTTACTGGGATGGAGGGGCAAGGCTCTGGTGCAACAGTTACTGGGATGGAGGGGCAAGGCTCTGGTGCAACAGTTACTGGAGTGGAGGGGCAAGGCTCTGGTGCAACAGTTACTGGGGTGGAGGGGCAAGGCTCTGGTGCAACAGTTACTGGAGTGGAGGGGCTAGGGTCTGGTGCAACAACAACTGGTGTGGAGGGGCAAGGCTCTGGTGCAACAGTTACTGGGGTGGAGGGGCAAGGCTCTGGTGCAACAGTTACTGGGGTGGAGGGGCAAGGCTCTGGTGCAACAGTTACTGGGGTGGAGGGGCAAGGCTCTGGTGCAACAGTTACTGAGGTGGAGGGGCAAGGCTCTGGTGCAACAGTTACTGGAGTGGAGGGGCAAGGCTCTGGTGCAACAGTTACTGGGGTGGAGGGGCAAGGCTCTGGTGCAACAGTTACTGGGGTGGAGGGGCAAGGCTCTGGTGCAACAGTTACTGGGGTGGGTGGAGATGCAAGGCTCTGGTGCAACAGTTACTGGAGTGGAGGGGCAAGGCTCTGGTGCAACAGTTACTGGGGTGGAGGGGCAAGGCTCTGGTGCAACAGTTACTGGGGTGGAGGGGCAAGGCTCTGGTGCAACAGTTACTGGGGTGGAGGGGCAAGGCTCTGGTGCAACAGTTACTGGGGTGGAGGGGCAAGGCTCTGGTGCAACAGTTACTGGTGTGGAGGGGCAAGGCTCTGGTGCAACAGTTACTGGGGTGGGTGGAGAGGCAAGGCTCTGGTGCAACAGTTACTGGGGTGGAGGGGCAAGGCTCTGGTGCAACAGTTCCTGAGGTGGAGGGGCAAGGCTCTGGTGCAACAGTTACTGGGGTGGAGGGGCAAGGCTCTGGTGCAACAGTTACTGAGGTGGAGGGGCAAGGCTCTGGTGCAACAGTTACTGGGGTGGAGGGGCAAGGCTCTGGTGCAACAGTTACTGGGTGGAGGGGCAAGGCTCTGGTGCAACAGTTACTGGGTGGAGGGGCAAGGCTCTGGTGCAACAGTTACTGGGGTGGAGGGGCAAGGCTCTGGTGCAACAGTTACTGAGGTGGAGGGGCAAGGCTCTGGTGCAACAGTTACTGGGGTGGAGGGGCAAGGCTCTGGTGCAACAGTTACTGGGGTGGAGGGGCAAGGCTCTGGTGCAACAGTTACTGGGGTGGAGGGGCAAGGCTCTGGTGCAACAGTTACTGGGTGGAGGGGCAAGGCTCTGGTGCAACAGTTACTGGGTGGAGGGGCAAGGCTCTGGTGCAACAGTTACTGGGGTGGAGGGGCAAGGCTCTGGTGCAACAGTTACTGGGTGGAGGGGCAAGGCTCTGGTGCAACAGTTACTGGGGTGGAGGGGCAAGGCTCTGGTGCAACAGTTACTGGGGTGGAGGGGCAAGGCTCTGGTGCAACAGTTACTGGGGTGGAGGGGCAAGGCTCTGGTGCAACAGTTACTGGGGTGGAGGGGCAAGGCTCTGGTGCAACAGTTACTGGGGTGGAGGGGCAAGGCTCTGGTGCAACAGTTACTGGGGTGGAGGGGCAAGGCTCTGGTGCAACAGTTACTGGGGTGGAGGGGCAAGGCTCTGGTGCAACAGTTACTGGGGTGGAGGGGCAAGGCTCTGGTGCAACAGTTACTGGGGTGGAGGGGCAAGGCTCTGGTGCAACAGTTACTGGGGTGGAGGGGCAAGGCTCTGGTGCAACAGTTACTGGGGTGGAGGGGCAAGGCTCTGGTGCAACAGTTACTGGGTGGAGGGGCAAGGCTCTGGTGCAACAGTTACTGGGTGGAGGGGCAAGGCTCTGGTGCAACAGTTACTGGGGTGGAGGGGCAAGGCTCTGGTGCAACAGTTACTGGGGTGGAGGGGCAAGGCTCTGGTGCAACAGTTACTGGGGTGGAGGGGCAAGGCTCTGGTGCAACAGTTACTGGGGTGGAGGGGCAAGGCTCTGGTGCAACAGTTACTGGGGTGGAGGGGCAAGGCTCTGGTGCAACAGTTACTGGGGTGGAGGGGCAAGGCTCTGGTGCAACAGTTACTGGGGTGGAGGGGCAAGGCTCTGGTGCAACAGTTACTGGGGTGGAGGGGCAAGGCTCTGGTGCAACAGTTACTGAGGTGGAGGGGCAAGGCTCTGGTGCAACAGTTACTGGGGTGGAGGGGCAAGGCTCTGGTGCAACAGTTACTGGGGTGGAGGGGCAAGGCTCTGGTGCAACAGTTACTGGGGTGGAGGGGCAAGGCTCTGGTGCAACAGTTACTGGGGTGGAGGGGCAAGGCTCTGGTGCAACAGTTACTGGGTGGAGGGGCAAGGCTCTGGTGCAACAGTTACTGGGGTGGAGGGGCAAGGCTCTGGTGCAACAGTTACTGGGGTGGAGGGGCAAGGCTCTGGTGCAACAGTTACTGGGGTGGAGGGGCAAGGCTCTGGTGCAACAGTTACTGGGGTGGAGGGGCAAGGCTCTGGTGCAACAGTTACTGGGGTGGAGGGGCAAGGCTCTGGTGCAACAGTTACTGGGGTGGAGGGGCAAGGCTCTGGTGCAACAGTTACTGGGTGGAGGGGCAAGGCTCTGGTGCAACAGTTACTGGGGTGGAGGGGCAAGGCTCTGGTGCAACAGTTACTGGGGTGGAGGGGCAAGGCTCTGGTGCAACAGTTACTGGGGTGGAGGGGCAAGGCTCTGGTGCAACAGTTACTGGGGTGGAGGGGCAAGGCTCTGGTGCAACAGTTACTGGGGTGGAGGGGCAAGGCTCTGGTGCAACAGTTACTGGGTGGAGGGGCAAGGCTCTGGTGCAACAGTTACTGGGTGGAGGGGCAAGGCTCTGGTGCAACAGTTACTGGGGTGGAGGGGCAAGGCTCTGGTGCAACAGTTACTGAGGTGGAGGGGCAAGGCTCTGGTGCAACAGTTACTGGGTGGAGGGGCAAGGCTCTGGTGCAACAGTTACTGGGGTGGAGGGGCAAGGCTCTGGTGCAACAGTTACTGGGGTGGAGGGGCAAGGCTCTGGTGCAACAGTTCCTGAGGTGGAGGGGCAAGGCTCTGGTGCAACAGTTACTGGGGTGGAGGGGCAAGGCTCTGGTGCAACAGTTACTGAGGTGGAGGGGCAAGGCTCTGGTGCAACAGTTACTGGGTGGAGGGGCAAGGCTCTGGTGCAACAGTTACTGGGGTGGAGGGGCAAGGCTCTGGTGCAACAGTTACTGGGGTGGAGGGGCAAGGCTCTGGTGCAACAGTTACTGGGGTGGAGGGGCAAGGCTCTGGTGCAACAGTTACTGGGGTGGAGGGGCAAGGCTCTGGTGCAACAGTTACTGGGGTGGAGGGGCAAGGCTCTGGTGCAACAGTTACTGGGGTGGAGGGGCAAGGCTCTGGTGCAACAGTTACTGGGGTGGAGGGGCAAGGCTCTGGTGCAACAGTTACTGGGGTGGAGGGGCAAGGCTCTGGTGCAACAGTTACTGAGGTGGAGGGGCTAAGGCTCTGGTGCAACAGTTACTGGGGTGGAGGGGCAAGGCTCTGGTGCAACAGTTACTGGGGTGGAGGGGCAAGGCTCTGGTGCAACAGTTACTGGGGTGGAGGGGCAAGGCTCTGGTGCAACAGTTACTGGGGTGGAGGGGCAAGGCTCTGGTGCAACAGTTACTGGAGTGGAGGGGCAAGGCTCTGGTGCAACAGTTACTGGGGTGGAGGGGTAAGGCTCTGGTGCAACAGTTACTGGAGTGGAGGGGCAAGGCTTTGGTGCAACAGTTACTGGGGTGGAGGTGCAAGGCTCTGGTGCAACAGTTACTGGGGTGGAGGGGCAAGGCTCTGGTGAAACAGTTACTGGGGTGGAGGGGCAAGGCTCTGGTGCAACAGTTACTGGGGTGGAGGGGCAAGGCTCTGGTGCAACAACTGAAGTGGAGGGGCAAGGCTCTAGTGTAACAATGAACAACATAGAAGAGAGAGAGAGAGAGAACGAGCGAACGAACGAACGAACGAAAACCTTTATTGCCCAGGCCACCGGCCCATTGCAAGGTGAAGAATTTACATAACATAGCAGTGCGGTATCGAGAAGACTCTGAATAGTAATATGTGAATGGACACAGTATCGAGGGAAACAGTGTTCACTGGTATACATAGTAGCACCAGTCTTCGAAAACATAATGATTCATACTTAGTATTTCCATTCCTTCCGTTCTCTTCCCAAGTGCATGATAAATGTACATACTCACTTTACTAATCATAGTATATTCATTAGTTGCTAGAAGGTCTTTGATAGTCTCATAAATATCTAGATGTGGAAATGGTATTAAAAATCTTTCTCGTAGTCCACACAAAGCAGGGCAATGAAACAGAAAATGTACTTCAGTCTCCTCCTCCTCTACACATGTAGGGCAAACCTTATAGAAAGTCGGGAGACTGTATCTATGTTTGTGACATACAACTCACCGACTCCAAATCTGAACCGTATCAAAACATCTCTAAAAAATTTATTATCTAATGCATACAAATATGGTAACTGAACTGAACTGAACTGAACTTTATTGCTAAGCCATCGGCCCATTGCAAATACAAGGGGAAAAAGGGGGGGGGGGGGGAATCCGTCATCATAACAGTTATATACAACATCATAGTTAACCGTTAATTCACACAGAAGGTTGTTGGTCATTTATGGGAATGACCTCTTTTGGTGCTAGTTTTAGTTTTCTTATCTCGAATGCATAATGTATATACATTGCCACTGCTCTTGTTTTTTTTCTTACCCTTTCCTTGCAAGAGATGTGCACATGCCTCTGGATTTGGTCTTTTATCCAAGTACTGGACAATGTATTTTTCCCGTAAGTGGTCATACGCTTTACAAATCAACAAAAAGTGTGCCTCATCCTCTCTCTCCTTACAAAATGGACATAGTAGGTCTTGATCGTAACTGTACATCTTGTTTATCTGTAGATCATTCACTCCGTATCTAAATCGAATGAAACTATCTCGGAATTTCTTTATGTCAAGGAAGTTTAGAAACTCTTCCAATTCCCATTTGTGCTTAAAGGTTGAATACCATTTATATCTTAGGCTGCTCAAATTCTTGCTGTTCCACTCTTGAAAGTAGCAGTCTTTCAATCGTTGCTTGAAATTTATCAAGAACCGTTTTTCATCGCCTACGCCACCATTCATCCACACGTATCTAAATCCAAGAGTATCGAGAAGTATTTTTACAGATTCTGCCCAGTTTTGTTTTCCTCTGACAGTACACTTTAACAGCATCAAATAAGCTTGTTTGGGTATCCTGTCTACACTCATTCTAGTCAATTTAACCAATACTTCATTATCTTTATGCAGCTGTTAATTGAAAGCGGGTACCTTCCGAGGTCGAGAGAGAGAGAGAGAGAGAGAGAGAGAGAGAGAGAGAGAGAGAGAGAGAGAAAGAGAGAGAGAAAGAGAGAGAGAGAGAAAGAGAGAGAGAGAGAGAGAGAAGAGAGAGAGAGAGAGAGAGAGAGAGAGAGAGAGAGATTGAGAGAGGGAACATGCTGAAATTAAATCATGTCCTTAACAACTGATTTTGTGTCCTTATTTGCATTGTTATGAAAGTCAAACAATGTCCTAATTCCCTTGTCTTTTTATTTGCAGCAGTTCTCGCCCAAACAATCCTAAATGTTTGCGAGAATAAAAATATTACCTTGACCTTCAAACTCAAGGAGTGCTCGGGAGAGCCAGTTGTGATCTCTCACCACAACGTTGAGTTACTTCAGGTTGCGAAGTGCATTGTTCACCCGTTCCAAAACCCGCATTTCTCTGGACTCATCAGGTAAGATATGACACTGTGGATAAAACAACGGCCTTCACACTCATTATGTGCATTTTTCAGGTGAGATGGAAAAAACTAACGAGGGAGACAAATGGATTTTTCTAAAAATAAGAATAGGCACATGAACAAGATCAGATTCAGAAGTAGTGGGAATATTGAATGCATAAACAGGGGAAGAATACAAAATATACTGTACATGTAGTAGAAAGAGCGAAAAAGAAAAAAAGGTAAATATACAAAAATGGAGGGCAACCGGAGCAAAATAAGGGGTGGGGATGGGGGGATGGGGAAGAGACGGAGAGAGAGAGAGAGAGAGAGAGAGAGAGAGAGAGACAGAGAGAGAGACAGAGAGAGAGACAGAGAGAGAGAGACAGAGTGTGAGAGAGAGAGAGAGACAGAGTGTGAGAGAGAGAGAGAGAAAGAGTGTGTGAGAGAGAGAGAGAAACAGAGTGTGAGAGAGAGAGAGAGGGAGAGAGAGAGAGAACGAACGAACGAACTTTATTTTACAAGGGTAGTGAATTAGGCAGTAATGCCTTTCTTACATTCAGCCCTTGAGGCAAAATATTCAAATGTGGTAAGAGAGAGAGAGGGAGAGAGAGAGAGAGAGAGAGAGAGAGAGAGAGGAGAGAGAGAGGAGAGAGAGAGAGAGAGAAAGGGAGAGGAGAGAGAGAGAGAAGAGAGAGAGAGAGTCAGTATAATTATCGAGTCTTTGTACTCTGGAGGTTCCATAATGTTTTGAGCACATTTACTCCCTTCTGCTTTCCTCTGGTGATTACATCTTCTATGGAGATATTGCTGGACATTTTCGTCGTGAAAATGAATTCCAGGTATTTATACTGATTTACGACCTCAAGTCTCTTCCCCTCAAGATACCATCGTTCCCCTGAAGATAGATGGCCACCTTTACGGAATACCGTGACCTTGGTCTTTTCGGTGTTTACAGTCAGATTAAGAAATTTGGATACATGTACAAGATTGCCGATTTGATTCTGAAGGCCAGAAGGTGTGGTAGAAAGTAATACAACATCATCTGCAAACAAAAGCAGAAATAGTTCCGCCATTCCAGGTATCAGTTGTATTCCATGTTTACCATTTTCTCGTACATAATTCGCAACAGAATTTATATACATAGAAAAAATGGAAGGAGACTCTAAGGCCCCCTGTTTCACGCCGGCCGGACAGTCAAAGTAGTCCGACAGTGAATCTCGCCAACGTACGCATGACTGGACATTTTTGTACATTGCCTTTAACATTAAAGTACATTTTGTTGACAGCCTCATGCTTTCCATGATTTTCCACAGTTGCTTTCTGTTAACGGAGTCAAAGGCCTTTCTGTAGTCAACAAAGGCGACATACAATTTGCCTCGACCTTCCCCATTCACATGTTTTAGTACAATCGCATGAAGAGTAAATATATGGTCAATAGTAGAATGATTTGCACGGAATCCGGCCTGTTCCACGCATATTTTATTTTCTTGTTCTAGCCACGACTGCAACCGTCTTGTTATGACTGCTGTAAATACCTTACACATGGCACACAGTAAGGAAATGCCTCGGTAGTTGTCTGTCTTCAGGGTATCACCCTTTTTGTGTATTGGAATAATGATTGAGCGAGACCAAGATTCAGGAAAACAACATGTTTCAAACATGGTATTAAACAATTTGATTAAGAAAGGGGTAATTTTTGCAGAAGCTAATTTGAGGCAACCTCCAGGTAGTCCATCTAGACCTGGAGCTTTCTGAGCTCTTAATTTTTTCATGGCTTGTTTTACTTCCTCACATCTTATTTCTGCATCCAATAAGTCATCGTGTATTATCTCCTGAGTATGCTCATGTTCAAGGCTGTCTTTTGTTTGGAACATTCTTTCAAAATAAGTCTTCCATATCTCTATGTCAATTTCAGGTTGTTGGATATGACGCCAAGTCGATTTCTTTACTAGGGACCAGAATTTTTGTGAATCTTTGAAGTTTGTTAGCAATGTATTTCGCATTTCGACGAAATGGGACTTTTTCTTTTCTTTGACAAGCTGTTTGTATCTATTTCTAGAGTCTAGGTAATTAGCCTTGGCTTCTTTGGAATGAAATTTCTTAAGATTTCTAAGGGCTTTATAAGCAATACTTTTAGCATTTCGGCATTCATGGTCAAACCAACTCGTTCTGGGTCTAGATTTTGTCCTGCCAGTTCTCACTTCTTTATTCATGCTTTCTGCACACCAGATGAGAGCTTGAGTGCACTGGAGCAGTGCAGTATCAACTGATGTGTCAATGACTCTACTTGCAGTCTCAAGCAGATGATCAAACTCGCGTGTCATCAACTTTTCTAGGAAGGAGTCAGCTTTCGTCGGGTCCCAGACCAACTTTGAAAATACCTTGTTAGGGATATCCGGGATATGAAGTATTTTGCGTGGACCAACATTAATTCTATTGGCATATGATGGGACTCGACTCTACTTCCAACATGAAAATCGATAGTGTATGGGAGATCGCAAGCAGCGACTAGGCAATAGTCTATTACACTGTCACCGTGAGGGGATAAGTAAGTATATCGACCCGTCTTGTCGCCATCTGTACTTCCATTCAGGACCCCTAAGTGGTGCACTTTGCATAAGCTTCTCAAGATTTTCCCAAAATTATTTACAGTCTTATCTTGCGACATTCTGGGAGATCTTAATTGACCGCA
>JAWQFJ010035357.1:30000-32095 GCA_034096865.1 Theodoxus fluviatilis | reverse complement strand
CATGAAATTTGGAGGAGTTCTCTTCCATAGTTCAGAGTCAAGGTCACTTCAAAATATGTATTCAATCCAAATTTTAAGAGCTCCTGCGACCTTGACCTTGAAGCAAGGTCAAGTCGCTATGTACGTTTTTGGACGCCTTGTCATCCTACACCATCATGCCAAATTGGGTGTTGATAGACTTAATAGTCTTCGAGAAAAATCCAACGTTCAAGTTTTTTACGGATGACAGGACGCCCGGACAACCGGACGCCCAGACGCCCGGATCGGAGGCTCGAACGCCCGGACGGATGACACAGGTGACCTAGTATGAAAGTATAACATGTGTATTACAATGTTATGAAGTTTGGAAGAGTTATCTTCCATAGTTCAGGGTCAAGGTCACTACAAAATATGTATACAATCCAACTTTAAAGAGCTCCTGTGACCTTGACCTTGAGGCAAGGTCAACCAAACTGATATCAAACGATAGGGACTACTTTGCCCTATATACCATATATAGGTCAGGTATCCAAACTCAAAAACTTTAGAGAAAATTGGGAAAATGTGAAAAATGGCTGTTTTTTAGACAAAATTTACGGTCCCTGCGACCTAGATCTTGAAGCAAGGTCAAGTCACCATGTATGTTTTTGACGCCTTGTCATCATACACCATCATGACAAGTTGGGTGTAAATAGACTTAATAGTCTCCGAGAAAAATCTAACGTTAATTTACGGACGACACCACGCCCGGACGCCCAGACGCCCGGGCGGACGAAACGGGTGAGTACATAGACTCACTTTTGCTTCGCATGTGAGTCAAAAACGTACACACATGCACGCATGCGCACGAGGCACGTGAAGGGCATCAGGGCGTCGGCACGGGGATGACGTCAGGCGATTGATGACGTCAGTGAGCTAGTTCGGAGCTGGCGCCAGGCTCTCTGACTTGGTCTGCCCAGTGGAGTCTAGGTCAGTCTATACCGGACACGCTGCCAGGGCTTCGGTCACTGCTGAGGACCAATACTGAGGCAGTCGTGGCTGTTCGGGTCAGCGCAGCATGAGCATGGCGGCACCAGGCAGCCTGCTGGACAACATCGAGTGGGATGACGGAGTTACCATGCCAGTAGCCAACCAGGCCAACAAGGCTCTAGAAAGAGAGGTGCGTAGGGAGGGAGGGAGAGAGAGAGATAGAGAGAGAGAGAGAGAGAGAGAGAGAGAGAGAGAGAGACAGAGACAGAGAGACAGAGAGAGAGAGACAGAGAGAGACAGAGAGACAGAGAAAGAGGATGGAGGGAGAGGGAGAGAGAGAGAGAGAGAGAGAGAGAGAGACAGACAGAGAGAGAGCAGGAGAGAGAGGAGAGAGAGGAAGAGATAGAGAGAGACAGAGAGGAGAGAGAAAGAGACAGAGGAGAACAGAGAGAGAGACTGCCCAAGAGATATGATGAGAGAGAAAGAGAGCGTTCAGAGAGAGACGAGAGAGAGCGAGAGACGAGGAGACAGAGAGAAAGGATACAAGAGAGCAGAGAGGAGAGAGAGACTGAGTGAGAAAGAGAGGCTGAAGGAGGAGAGAGACTGTTAGAGAAAGGAGGTAACAGAGGAGCGAGAAGAGGGGTAAGGGAGCGAGCGAGAGAGAGAGAGAGAGAGAGGTGCCGTAAAAAAGTAGGGAGAGAGAGGTGCGTAGGGAGAGAGAGAGAAAGAAAGAGAGAGAGAGAGGAGAGACAGAAGATGAGGGAGAGGTGCGTAGGGAGAGAGGAGAAGACAGAAAGAGAGAGAGAGATAGAGGTGGCGGTAAAAAAAAAAAGGGAACAGCGAGAGAGAGAGAGAGAGAGGAGGTTGCGTAGGAGGGAGAGAGCAGAGAGAGAGACAGGAGAGCGAGAGAGACAATGAAGAGAATAGAGAAAGCGATAGACAGCGAGAGATAATGACTAGAGAGAGGTTGCGTAGGGAGAGAGGAGACAGAGAGAGAAGAGTACCGAGAGAGATAATGAGAGAGAGAGAGACAGAGAGAGAGACGAGAGAGCGATGAGGCAGAGAGAGATAGACGAGACAGAGAGAGACCGAGAGAGGAGAGAGTACAGAGACAGAGAGAGAGACAGAGAAAGAGAGAGAACAGAGA
>JAWQFJ010035357.1:0-25000 GCA_034096865.1 Theodoxus fluviatilis | reverse complement strand
CTCTTTTATATTTCATTCCAATCCACTCCATCCCATTCCAACCCAATCCGACCCTCTCCGTTCCATTCCAACCCACTCCGTTCCATTCAAACCCACTCCGTTCCATTCCAACCCACTCCGTTCCATTCCAACCCACTCCGTTCCATTCCAACCCACTCCGTTCCATTCCAACCCACTCCGTTCCATTCCAACCCACTCCGTTCCATTCCAACCCACTCCGTTCCATTCCAACCCACTCCGTTCCATTCCAACCCACTCCGTTCCATTCCAACCCCCTCCGTTCCATTCCAACCCCCTCCGTTCCATTCCAACCCACTCCGTTCCATTCCAACCCACTCCGTTCCATTCAAACCCACTCCGTTCCATTCCAACCCACTCCGTTCCATTCCAACCCACTCCGTTCCATTCCAACCCACTCCGTTCCATTCCAACCCACTCCGTTCCATTCCAACCCACTCCGTTCCATTCCAACCCAGTCCGTTCCAATCCAACCCACTCCGTTCCATTCCAACCCACTCCGTTCCATCCCAATCCAGTTCATTCCATTGTATTCTATTCTAACCCAGTCCATTTCCGTACATTTTATTCAAATCCAGTCCGAACTCTTCCAATACAATCCAGTCCGCTTCATTTCAATACAGACCATTCCAATCCATTGTAATCAAATTCATTCTCTTCCATTTCATACCAGTCTCTGTCTCTGTCAGTGTCTTTGTCTGTCTGTGTGTCTGTCTGTCTGTCTGTCTGTCTGTCTGTCTGTCTGTCTGTCTGTCTGTCTGTCTGTCTGTCTGTGTGTCTATGTGTCAGTGTGTCTGTCTGTCTGTCTGTCTGTCTGTGTGTCTCTGTGTGTGTGTGTCAGTGTGTCTGTCTGTCTGTGTCTGTCTCTCTGTCTGTCTATCTGTCTGTCTGTGTGTGTGTCAGTGTGTCTGTTTGTCTGTCTGTCTCTGCCTCTGGCTCTCTCTCTGTCTCTCTCTCTCTATCTCTCTCTGTATTTCTCTCTCTTTTTCTGTCTGTCTGTCTGTCTGTCTGTCTGTCTGTCTGTCTGTCTGTCTGTCTGTCTGTCTGTCTGTCTCTCTCTCTCTCTCTCTCTCTCTCTCTCTCTCTCTCTCTCTCTAACTCTCTCTCTCTCTCTGGGGGTTTATTTAAATCTCTGTGCAGGAGTCAATCTACAAGAACACCACGAAGATGGAGGACATGCGGAAGGAGATCGACTGGGACGAGGAGACGCTGGATACCTGGCTGCTGCAGTTTGTCCAGAGAGACCAGGACATGGAGACCATGCAGAGCTACGTCAGAGTGGACGACCACAAAGTCACGGTAGCCATCTTGACCTCTAGCCCTGACCCCGGCAAAAGGTCACACGGTATCGAACTCAAGTAGAGTCGATAGTTGTGGAGGAGGAGGTGAGGGTGTTGTTTTTACATAGCAGCTTATTGACTCACATGCGAAGCAAAAGTGAGTCTATGTACTCACCCGTTTCGTCCGTCCGGGCGTCCGGGCGTCCGGGCGTCCGAAAACTTTAACGTTGCATTTTTCTCGGAGACTATTAAGTCTATCAATACCAAATGTGGCATGATGGTGTATGATGACAAGGCCTCAAAAAAAATACATAGTGACTTGTCCTTGCTTCAAGGTCAAGGTCGCAGGGGCCATAAATGTTATCTAAAAAACAGTCATTTTTCACATTTTCTCAATTTTCTCTGAAGTGTTTAAGATTGGATACCTGACCTATATATGGTATATAGGGCAAAGTAATCCCTATCTTTTGATACCAGGTTGATTGACCTTGCTTCAAGGTCAAGGTCACAGGAGCTCTTCAAAGTTGGATTGTATACATATTTTTTGAAGTGACCTTGACCCTTAACTATGGAAGATAACTGTTTCAAACTTAATAATTATGTGGGGCACATGTTATACTTTCATACTAGGTCACCCGTGTCATCCGTCCGGGCGTCCAGGCGTCCGTCCGGGCGTCCGAGCGTCCGGGCGTCTGGGCGTCCTGTAATCCTTAAAAAACTTTAACGTTGGATTTTTCTCAGAGACTATTAAGTCTATCAACACCCAATTAGGCATGTTGGTGTAGGATGACAAGGCCTCACAAAAAATGCATAGTGACTTGACCTTGCTTTAAGGTCAAGGTCACAGGAGCTCTTTAAATGTGGATTGTATACATATTATGAAGTGACCTTGACCCTGAACTATGGAAGATAACTCTTCCAAACTTCATAACATTGTAGTACACATGTTATACTTTCATCATGAGACACATTTGGTCACATATCATCAAGGTCAAGGTCACCGTTTGTCCGGGCGTCCGGGCGTCCTGTAATCTGTAAAAAAAGTTTACGTTGGATTTTTCTCGGAGACTATTAAGTCTATCAACACCCACTTTGGCATGATGGTGTAGAATGACAATGCATACAAAAACATACATAGTGACTTGACCTTGCTTCAAGGTCAAGGTCACAGGAGCTCTTTAAAGTTGGGTTGTATACATATTTTGAAGTGACCTTGTTTCTGAACTATGGAAGATAACTCTTTGAAACTTCATAACATTGTAGTACACATGTTATACTGTTATCATGAGACACATTTGGTCACATTTTATTAAGGTCAAGGTCACTTTGACTCTTATGAAATGTGACCAAAATGGGGTAGTGAACCACTAAAAGTGACCATATCTCATGGTAGAAAGTGCCAATAAGCACCATTGTGCTTCCTATGTCTTCAATTAACAGTTTTGTGTTGCATGACCTTGGATGAACTTGACCTTGGGTCAAGGTCACATGTATTTTGGTAGGGAAAATGTGTAAAGCAGTTCTTAGTGTATGATGTCATTGCTAGGTTTAGTTGTTTGACCTTGAAGATCACCTGATGGTCAAGGTCATGTAAATGTAAAGGTCATGTAAAGGTCAAGGTCAAGCATGTGAGTCGTATGGGCTTTGCCCTTCTTGTTAATGACTTAAAAAGCACAGCATCTCTAAAAGTAGAGGGTTTTGGGAGCTTTCTTCGGATATACGAATCCCCAAAATGATTTCATATTCAATTTAATCCCTCTTAATCGAAGAGACGACTTAATGAAAGCATTAGCGTCGATTATCGTTGATAACAGAAGGGAGATAACTATCACCAGTCATAAAGGAAGGTCAAGGGAATCCCAAAACGTCTGTCGTATGCTACTTCGTTACAGGCATGGACAGAAATGCCGACGTTTACTACAGATATAAAACCATGACATACAGTCCACTCTGCCACGGTGATGAGAGCACGAAAGCATTCATTTCCACTCTGCCACGGTGATGAGAGCACTAAAAAATTCATTTCTTCGAAATTTGAAAGCAATCGGCACGTTGGCCACTTCCCTGGCTGTAAACTCCATGGCTGTAAACTCCATGGCTGTAAACTCCATGGCTGTAAACTCCATGGCTGTAAACTCCATGGCTGTAAACTCCATGGCTGTAAACTCCATGGCTGTAAACTCCATGGCTGTAAACTCCATGGCTGTAAACTCCATGGCTGTAAACTCCATGGCTGTAAACTCCATGGCTGTAAACTCCATGGCTGTAAACTCCATGGCTGTAAACTCCATGGCTGTAAACTCCATGGCTATAAACTCCATGGCTTGCAGCATGTTCACCGTACGAGTCTGTGAAATGACTTCCATTTAATTCTGTTTAGTATGAGCCAATCAAATGCGGTTACGGGCGCTGTAGTTTCATTGATGCTAGGCACAGCAAGTGGCGCCCTCTAGAGTGAAGCAGTTAGAGCGCCTTCTGAGATGCTCCAGCTGATGCGCGACCTTGACAGGAAATTGACCTCTGCCACTGGGTGAAACGTCACCAAAGATCGTGTATCAATGATAATCGACCCTAAGAAATGTATTAAGTCGTCTCATCGATCAAGAGGGATAAAACTGCAGTGAAATCATTATAAGGATTCATCTATCCAATACCCACTACTGTTAATGATAATGTGCTTGTTACGTTATTAAAAAACAACCAATCAAAACTTCTCAGCTTGCTACATCGTAGCAGATACGAACCAGAGAGCAACGGAACGCTGGGCATGTTCCCTGGCATTCTGTGAGCCCGAGTCACGTGACTCTGGCGCAGTTCACAATGAACGCGTAATAGACTTGACCCTTCTGCATTACAGCATTGTGCCAAAAATAGATCGTTCTGGATACAATTTTTTCCACGTTTTACAGAAATCATTCAGATGTCAAAACTTGTTTCCATATTAACACAAACATTTTATTTTATCGAATAAACACATGTTTATTGCCCCAACAAGCGTAATCTATGAGTTTTGTGCAAAAAAGTCTTAAAACTACTTTAACGGCGTGTGTCAGGGAGCAGAGTGCTATCCCACAAGCCTCTCGCGTGACCTCCTTATGAATATTCCGGACGGAATCGTTCCATTACGTGATATGAACTGTGCTAGAGACTCTTTGCCGGCAGGTGAAGTCTCTAGTGGACTGGAATGGTCGTCAGGCTGCCTAAGTTTGCGTGGACTTCTGACAGCTTCCGTGTCTTTTCACCCAGGGTCTGGAGGGCATGCGCGATTACTTCTATAAGGAAATGAAGGATCGACAGAGAAAGATGGAAAACGAAAAGCTGGAGAGAGAAATGCTTCAGGTAAGCAAACAGTTGTGCTGGTCAATCTTCATAACCAGTCAGGCAAAAGTGAATAAAGCTACGCTGATAGTTGTAATTGTGAGGATGGCTAGCTGGTGTCTAATGTTGGCGGTGAAATGAGAAAGCATTCAAATACTCTTTTTTGACTCATATGCGAAGCAAAAGTGAGTCTATGTACTCACCCGTGTCGTCCGTCCGGGCGTCCGGGCGTCCGGGCGTCCGTGAAAAACTTTAACGTTGGATTTTTCTCGGAGACTATTAAGTCTATCAACACCCAATTTGGCCTGATGGTGTATGATGACAACGCGTCAAAAAACGTACATAGTGACGTGACCTTGCTTCAAGGTCAAGGTCGCAGGGGCCATAAATGTTGTATAAAAAACAGCCATTTTTCACATTTTCCCAATTTTCTCTGACGTTTTTGAGATTGGATACCTGACCTATATATGGTGTATAGGGCAATATAATCCCTATCTTTTGATACCAGCTTGATTGATCTTGCTTCAAGGTCAAGGTCACAGGAGCTCTTTAAAGTTGGATTGTATACATATTTGGAAGTGACCTTGATCCTGAACTATGAAAGATAACTTTTCCAAACTTCAAAAAATTGTAGTACACATGTTATACTTTCATAATAGGTCACCTGTGTCGTCTGTCCGGGCGTCCAGGCGTCCGTCCGGGCGTCCAGGCAGACCGGGCGTACGGGCGTCCTGTCATCCGTAAAAAACTTTGAAGTTGGATTTTTCTCGGAGACTATTAAGTATATCAACACCCAATTTGGCATGATAGTGTAGGATGACAAGGCGTACAAAAACATACACATTGCTTCAAGGTCAACCAAACAGGAACTCTTTAAAGTTGGATTGTATACATATTTTGAAGTGACCTTGACCCTGAAATATGGAAGATAACTCTTCCAAACTTCATAACATTGTAGTACACAAGGAATACTTTCATCATGAGACACATTTGGTCACATATCCTCAAGGTCAAGGTCACTTTGACCCTTATGAAATGTGACCAAAATGGGGTAGTGAACCACTAAAAGTGACCATATCTCATGGTAGAAAGTGCCAATAAGCACCATTGTGCTTCCTATGTCTTGAATTAACACCTTTGTGTTGCATGACCTTGGATGACCTTGACCTTGGGTCAAGGTCACATGTATTTTGGTAGGAAAAATGTGTAAAGCACTTCTTAGTGTGTGATGTCATTGGTATTTTTGGTTGTTTGATCTTGACCTTGAAGGTCACCTGAAGGTCAAGGTCATGTAAAGGTCAAGGTCAAGCATGTGAGTTGTATGGGCTTTGCCCTTCTTGTTTAAATTGTGAGTCGAAACTGCATGAAAGTTACTTGATGATTGTGGTTTTTGACTCACATGCGAAGCAAAAGTGAATCTATGTACTCACCCGTTTCGTCCGTCCGGGCGTCCGGTCGTCCGAAAACTTTAACGTTGGAATTTTCATGTAAAGGTCAAGGTCATGTAAAGGTCAAGGTCATGTAAAGGTCAAGGTCAGGCATGTGAGTCGTATGGGCTTTGCCCTTCTTGTTTTTGGTAGTTGATAAGTCTGAATCATTTCAAACACCCACTTTTCTCCGAGAAGCTGAATCTTCTTAAGACTGACGTTTTTTCAAGTGTTGATACTTCTGAAGTGTGAGTTTTCTCAAGTGTTGATACTTCTGAAGTGTGAGTTTTCTCAAGTGTTGATACTTCTGAAGTGTGAGTTTTCTCAAGTGTTGATACTTCTGAAGTGTGAGTTTTCTCAAGTGTTGATACTTCTGAAGTGTGAGTTTTCTTAAGTGTTGATACTTCTGAAGTGTGAGTTTTCTCAAGTGTTGATACTTCTGAAGTGTGAGTTTTCTCAAGTGTTGATACTTCTGAAGTGTGAGTTTTCTTAAGTGTTGATACTTCTGAAGTGTGAGTTTTCTCAAGTGTTGATACTTCTGAAGTGTGAGTTTTCTTAAGTGTTGATACTTCTGAAGTGTGAGTTTTCTCAAGTGTTGATACTTCTGAAGTGTGAGTTTTCTCAAGTGTTGATACTTCTGAAGTGTGAGTTTTCTTAAGTGTTGATACTTCTGAAGTGTGAGTTTTCTTAAGTGTTGATACTTCTGAAGTGTGAGTTTTCTCAAGTGTTGATACTTCTGAAGTGTGAGTTTTCTTAAGTGTTGATACTTCTGAAGTGTGAGTTTTCTTAAGTGTTGATACTTCTGAAGTGTGAGTTTTCTCAAGTGTTGATACTTCTGAAGTGTGAGTTTTCTTAAGTGTTGATACTTCTGAAGTGTGAGTTTTCTTAAGTGTTGATACTTCTGAAGTGTGAGTTTTCTTAAGTGTTGATACTTCTGAAGTGTGAGTTTTCTCAAGTGTTGATACTTCTGAAGTGTGAGTTTTCTCAAGTGTTGATACTTCTGAAGTGTGAGTTTTCTTAAGTGTTGATACTTCTGAAGTGTGAGTTTTCTCAAGTGTTGATACTTCTGAAGTGTGAGTTTTCTCAAGTGTTGATACTTCTGAAGTGTGAGTTTTCTTAAGTGTTGATACTTCTGAAGTGTGAGTTTTCTCAAGTGTTGATACTTCTGAAGTGTGAGTTTTCTTAAGTGTTGATACTTCTGAAGTGTGAGTTTTCTCAAGTGTTGATACTTCTGAAGTGTGAGTTTTCTCAAGTGTTGATACTTCTGAAGTGTGAGTTTTCTTAAGTGTTGATACTTCTGAAGTGTGAGTTTTCTTAAGTGTTGATACTTCTGAAGTGTGAGTTTTCTCAAGTGTTGATACTTCTGAAGTGTGAGTTTTCTCAAGTGTTGATACTTCTGAAGTGTGAGTTTTCTCAAGTGTTGATACTTCTGAAGTGTGAGTTTTCTTAAGTGTTGATACTTCTGAAGTGTGAGTTTTCTTAAGTGTCACTTTCTTAAAGTCAAATTTTTTCAAGTGTGATTTTTTTCAAGTGTGAATTTTTTCAAGTTTGATTTTTCTCATGTATAATTTTTTTACACTCTGACTTTTCTCAAATTTTTTTATTCAAGCGTCACGTCTCTCAAGTTAGAATTTTTTTTTCGAGCGTGAATTTGTTCCTGTGACTTTTTGAGGGTGACTTTTTTCAAGTGTACTTTCTCAAGTGTAACTTTGTTCGAGGGTGACATTTTTTAAGTATGAGCTCTTACAAGTGTGATTTTTCTGAAGTTCAACTTCTTTCGAGGGTGACTTTTTACAAGTGCTGCTTTTTTCAGGTGTGACTTTTTCAAAAGTTTGTTTAATGTGACTTTTCATGCGCGACATAATTTTTTTTTTACTTCCCTCAAGTGTGATTTTCTTCAAGTGTGACTTTCTTCAAGTGTGACTTTTTTCAAGTGTGACTTTCCCCAAGTGTGACTTTCTTTCAAGTGTGACTTTTTTCAAGTTTGATTTTTCTCCCCTCACCAGGTGACGCTGGATAAGGCTGCAGAGAACTTCCGGCGTGTGCACACAGAGCGAGAGGAGATCATCCAGCGGTGGGTGCACTGTTTCCACGCCATGCAGCGCAGAGACCAGGAGATGAAAGTCTTGCAGGAAGTGGGTTGCCTCCCTTGCTTGAGATACTTACCTCCCCCTTTCAGTGTCTTTGCTGTTTCTTTTCCAATCCTCCGTCTCTCTGTCTCTCTCTCTCTCTCTCTCTCTCTCTCTCTCTCTCTCTCTCTCTCTCTTTCTCTCTTTCTCTTTTCCAATCCTCCGTCTCTCTCTCTCTCTCTCTCTTTCTTTCTCTCTTTTCCAATCCTCCGTCTCTCTCTCTCTCTCTCTTTTCCAATCCTCCGTCTCTCTCTCTCTCTTTCTCTCTCTCTCTTTTCCAATCCTCCGTCTCTCTCTCTCTCTTTCTTTCTCTCTCTCTTTTCCAATCCTCCGTCTCTCTCTCTCTCTTTTCCAATCCTCCGTCTCTCTCTCTCTCTTTCTTTCTCTCTCTCTTTTCCAATCCTCCGTCTCTCTCTCTCTCTCTCTCTTTTCCAATCCTCCGTCTCTCTCTCTCTCTCTCTCTCTCTCTATTTCTCTCTCTCTCTCTCTTATTCTTCTCCTCTCTCTCTGTCTTTCCAATCCTCCGTCTCTCTGTGTCTTTTCCAATCCTCCGTCTCTCTGTTTCTTTTCCAATCCTCCGTCTCTCTGTTTCTTTTCCAATCCTCCGTCTCTCTGTCTTTTCCAATCCTCCGTCTCTCTGTGTCTTTTCCAATCCTCCGTCTCTCTGTGTCTTTTCCAATCCTCCGTCTCTCTGTGTCTTTTCCAATCCTCCGTCTCTCTGTTTCTTTTCCAATCCTCCGTCTCTCTGTTTCTTTTCCAATCCTCCGTCTCTCTGTTTCTTTTCCAATCCTCCGTCTCTCTGTTTCTTTTCCAATCCTCCGTCTCTCTCTTTCTTTTCCAATCCTCCGTCTCTCTGTTCTTTTCCAATCCTCCGTCTCTCTGTTTCTTTTCCAATCCTCCGTCTCTCTGTGTCTTTTCCAATCCTCCGTCTCTCTGTTTCTTTTCCAATCCTCCGTCTCTCTGTTTCTTTTCCAATCCTCCGTCTCTCTGTTTCTTTTCCAATCCTCCGTCTCTCTGTTTCTTTTCCAATCCTCCGTCTCTCTGTTTCTTTTCCAATCCTCCGTCTCTCTGTTTCTTTTCCAATCCTCCGTCTCTCTGTGTCTTTTCCAATCCTCCGTCTCTCTGTTCTTTTCCAATCCTCCGTCTCTCTGTTTCTTTTCCAATCCTCCGTCTCTCTGTGTCTTTTCCAATCCTCCGTCTCTCTGTGTCTTTTCCAATCCTCCGTCTCTCTCTTTCTTTTCCAATCCTCCGTCTCTCTGTTTCTTTTCCAATCCTCCGTCTCTCTCTTTCTTTTCCAATCCTCCGTCTCTCTGTTTCTTTTCCAATCCTCCGTCTCTCTGTTTCTTTTCCAATCCTCCGTCTCTCTGTTTCTTTTCCAATCCTCCGTCTCTCTGTGTCTTTTCCAATCCTCCGTCTCTCTGTCTTTTCCAATCCTCCGTCTCTCTGTTTCTTTTCCAATCCTCCGTCTCTCTCTGTGTCTTTTCCAATCCTCCGTCTCTCTGTTTCTTTTCCAATCCTCCGTCTCTCTGTTTCTTTTCCAATCCTCCGTCTCTCTGTGTCTTTTCCAATCCTCCGTCTCTCTGTTTCTTTTCCAATCCTCCGTCTCTCTGTGTCTTTTCCAATCCTCCGTCTCTCTGTTTCTTTTCCAATCCTCCGTCTCTCTGTCTTTTCCAATCCTCCGTCTCTCTGTGTCTTTTCCAATCCTCCGTCTCTCTGTTTCTTTTCCAATCCTCCGTCTCTCTGTGTCTTTTCCAATCCTCCGTCTCTCTCTCTCTTTTCCAATCCTCCGTCTCTCTGTGTCTTTTCCAATCCTCCGTCTCTCTGTTTCTTTTCCAATCCTCCGTCTCTCTGTTTCTTTTCCAATCCTCCGTCTCTCTGTGTCTTTTCCAATCCTCCGTCTCTCTGTGTCTTTTCCAATCCTCCGTCTCTCTGTGTCTTTTCCAATCCTCCGTCTCTCTCTGTCTTTTCCAATCCTCCGTCTCTCTGTTTCTTTTCCAATCCTCCGTCTCTCTCTGTCTTTTCCAATCCTCCGTCTCTCTGTTTCTTTTCCAATCCTCCGTCTCTCTGTGTCTTTTCCAATCCTCCGTCTCTCTGTTTCTTTTCCAATCCTCCGTCTCTCTGTTCTTTTCCAATCCTCCGTCTCTCTGTGTCTTTTCCAATCCTCCGTCTCTCTGTTCTTTTCCAATCCTCCGTCTCTCTGTTTCTTTTCCAATCCTCCGTCTCTCTGTTTCTTTTCCAATCCTCCGTCTCTCTGTGTGTCTTTTCCAATCCTCCGTCTCTCTGTTTCTTTTCCAATCCTCCGTCTCTCTGTTCTTTTCCAATCCTCCGTCTCTCTGTTTCTTTTCCAATCCTCCGTCTCTCTGTTTCTTTTCCAATCCTCCGTCTCTCTGTTTCTTTTCCAATCCTCCGTCTCTCTGTTTCTTTTCCAATCCTCCGTCTCTCTGTTTCTTTTCCAATCCTCCGTCTCTCTGTGTCTTTTCCAATCCTCCGTCTCTCTGTTCTTTTCCAATCCTCCGTCTCTCTGTTTCTTTTCCAATCCTCTCTCTGTCTTTCCATCCTCCGTCTCTCTGTTCTTTTCCAATCCTCCGTCTCTCTGTTTCTTTTCCAATCCTCCGTCTCTCTGTTCTTTTCCAATCCTCCGTCTCTCTGTTTCTTTTCCAATCCTCCGTCTCTCTCTGTCTTTTGCATTCCTCCGTCTCTCTGTGTCTTTTCCAATCCTCCGTCTCTCTGTTTCTTTTCCAATCCTCCGTCTCTCTGTTCTTTTCCAATCCTCGTCTCTCTGTTCTTTTCCATCCTCTCTCTCTGTTCTTTTCCAATCCTCCGTCTCTCTGTGTCTTTTCCAATCCTCCGTCTCTCTGTTTCTTTTCCAATCCTCCGTCTCTCTCTTTCTTTTCCAATCCTCCGTCTCTCTGTTTCTTTTCCAATCCTCCGTCTCTCTGTTTCTTTTCCAATCCTCCGTCTCTCTGTGTCTTTTCCAATCCTCCGTCTCTCTGTTTCTTTTCCAATCCTCTGTCTCGCTGTTTCTTTTCCAATCCTCCGTCTCTCTCTTTCTTTTCCAATCCTCCGTCTCCCTGTTTCTTTTCCAATCCTTCGTCTCTCTGTTCTTTGCTTCCATCTCTCTCTCTCTCTTTCTTTTCCAATCCTCTGTCTCCCTGTTTCTTTTCCAATCCTCCGTCTCTCTGTTTCTTTTCCAATCCTCCGTCTCTCTGTGTCTTTTCCAATCCTCCGTCTCTCTCTTTCTTTTCCAATCATCTGTCTCTCTGTTTCTTTGCTTCCATCTCTCTCTCTCTGTTTCTTTTCCAATCCTCCGTCTCTCTGTTTCTTTTCCAATCCTCCGTCTCTCTCTTTCTTTTCCAATCCTCCGTCTCTCTGTGTCTTTTCCAATCCTCCGTCTCTCTGTTTCTTTTCCAATCCTCCGTCTCTCTGTGTCTTTTCCAATCCTCCGTCTCTCTCTTTCTTTTCCAATCCTCTGTCTCCCTGTTTCTTTTCCAATCCTCCGTCTCTCTCTTTCTTTTTTAATCCTCCGTCTATCTCTTTCTTTTCCAATCCTCCCTCTCTCTGTTTCTTTTCCAATCCTCCGTCTCTCTGTTTCTTTTCTAATCCTCTGTCTCTCTGTTTCTTTGCTTCCATCTCTCTCTAAGTTTCTTTTCCAATCCTCCGTCTCTCTCTGTCTTTTCCAATCCTCCGTCTCTCTGTGTCTTTTCCAATCCTCCGTCTCTCTCTTTCTTTTCCAATCCTCCGTCTCTCTGTTTCTTTTCCAATCCTCCGTCTCTCTCTTTCTTTTCCAATCCTCCGTCTCTCTGTTTCTTTTCCAATCCTCCGTCTCTCTGTTTCTTTGCTTCCATCTCTCTCTCTCTGTTTCTTTTCCAATCCTCCGTCTCTCTGTTTCTTTTCCAATCCTCCGTCTCTCTGTTTCTTTGCTTCCATCTTTCTCTCTCTCTCTGTTTCTTTTCCAATCCCCGTCTCTCTCTGTTTCTTTTCCAATCCTCCGTCTCTCTGTTTCTTTTCCAATCCTCCGTCTCTCTGTTTCTTTGCTTCCATCTCTCTCTCTCTGTTTCTTTTCCAATCCTCCGTCTCTCTGTTTCTTTTCCAATCCTCCGTCTCTCTGTTTCTTTTCCAATCCTCCGTCTCTCTGTTTCTTTGCTTCCATCTCTCTCTCTCTGTTTCTTTTCCAATCCTCCGTCTCTCTGTTTCTTTTCCAATCCTCCGTCTCTCTGTTTCTTTGCTTCCATCTCTCTCTCTCTGTTTCTTTTCCAATCCTCCGTCTCTCTCTCTGTTTCTTTTCCAATCCTCCGTCTCTCTGTTTCTTTTCCAATCCTCCGTCTCTCTCTTTCTTTTCCAATCCTCCGTCTCTCTCTTTCTTTTCCAATCCTCCGTCTCTCTGTGTCTTTTCCAATCCTCCGTCTCTCTGTGTCTTTTCCAATCCTCCGTCTCTCTCTTTCTTTTCCAATCCTCCGTCTCTCTGTGTCTTTTCCAATCCTCCGTCTCTCTGTGTCTTTTCCAATCCTCCGTCTCTCTGTGTCTTTTCCAATCCTCCGTCTCTCTCTGTGTCTTTTCCAATCCTCCGTCTCTCTGTGTCTTTTCCAATCCTCCGTCTCTCTCTGTTTCTTTTCCAATCCTCCGTCTCTCTGTGTCTTTTCCAATCCTCCGTCTCTCTGTTTCTTTTCCAATCCTCCGTCTCTCTCTCTGTTTCTTTTCCAATCCTCCGTCTCTCTGTTTCTTTTCCAATCCTCCGTCTCTCTGTTTCTTTTCCAATCCTCCGTCTCTCTGTGTCTTTTCCAATCCTCCGTCTCTCTGTGTCTTTTCCAATCCTCCGTCTCTCTCTCTGTTTCTTTTCCAATCCTCCGTCTCTCTGTGTCTTTTCCAATCCTCCGTCTCTCTGTTTCTTTTCCAATCCTCCGTCTCTCTCTCTGTGTCTTTTCCAATCCTCCGTCTCTCTGTTTCTTTTCCAATCCTCCGTCTCTCTGTTTCTTTTCCAATCCTCCGTCTCTCTGTTTCTTTTCCAATCCTCCGTCTCTCTCTTTCTTTTCCAATCCTCCGTCTCTCTGTTTCTTTTCCAATCCTCCGTCTCTCTCTTTCTTTTCCAATCCTCCGTCTCTCTGTGTCTTTTCCAATCCTCCGTCTCTCTGTGTCTTTTCCAATCCTCCGTCTCTCTGTGTCTTTTCCAATCCTCCGTCTCTCTGTGTCTTTTCCAATCCTCCGTCTCTCTGTGTCTTTTCCAATCCTCCGTCTCTCTGTTTCTTTTCCAATCCTCCGTCTCTCTCTCTCTGTGTCTTTTCCAATCCTCCGTCTCTCTGTTTCTTTGCTTCCATCTGTGTGTGTGTGTGTGTGTGTGTGTGTGTGTGTGAGTGTGAGTGTTTGTGTGTGTTTGTGTGCGTGTTTGTTTGTGTGTGGGTGTGTGTGTTTGCGTGTGTGTGTGTGTATGTGTTTGTGTATCTGTATGTGTGTATCTGTCTGTGTGTGTGTATCTATCTGTGTGTGTGTTTGTGTGTGTGCTTGTGTGTTTGTTTTTGACTCACATGCGAAGCAAAAGTGAGTCTATGTACTCACCCGTTTCGACTGTCCGGGTGTCCGAATACTGTAACGTTGGATTTTTTCGGAGACTATTAAGTCTATCAATACCAAATGTGGCATGATGGTGTATGATGACAAGACCTCAAAATATATACATAGTGACTTGTCCTTGCTTCAACGTCAAGGTCGCAGGGGCCATAAATGTTGTCTAAAAGACAGCCAATTTTCACATTTTTGACTCACATGTGAAGCAAAAGTGAGTCTATGTACTCACCCGTTTCGTCCGGCCGGGCGTCCGGCCATCCGAAAACATTAACGTTGGAATTTTCTCGGAGACTATTAAGTCTATCAATACCAAATGTGGCATGATGGTGTATGATGACAAGACCTCAAAAAACACTCATAGTGACTTAACCTTCCTTCAAGGTCAAGGTTGCAGGGGCCATAAATGTTGTCTAAAAACAGCCATTTTTGACTCACATGCGAAACAAAAGTGAGTCTATGTACTCACCCGTTTTGTCCGTACGGGCGTCCGGGCGTCCGAAAACTTTAACGTTGGATTTTTATCTGAGATTATTAAGTCTATTAATACCAAATGTGGAATGATGGTGTATGATGACAAGGCCTCAAATAACATACATAGTGACTTGTCCTTACTTCAAGGTCAAGGTCGCAGGTGCCATAAATGTTGTCTAAAAACAGCCATTTTTCACATTTTCTCCGTTTTCTCTGCAGTTTTTGAGATTGAATAGCTAATCTATATATGATATATAGAGCAAGGTTTTCCCTATCTATTGATTTCAGTTTGATTGACCTTGCTTCAAGGTCAAGGTCACAGGAGCTCTTCAAAGTTGGATCGTATACATATTTTGAAGTGACCTTGACCCTGAACTATGGAAGATAACTGTTTCAAACTTAATAATTATGTGGGGCACATGTTATACTTTCCTCATGAGACATATTTGGTCACATATCCTTAAGGTCAAGGTCACTTTGACCCTTATGAAATGTGACCAAAATGGGGTAGTGAACCACTAAAAGTGACAATATCTCATGGTAGAAAGTGCCAATAAGCACCATTGTGCTTCCTATGTCTTGAATTAACAGCTTTGTGTTGCATGACCTTGGATGACCTTGACCTTGGGTCAAGGTCACATGTATTTTGGTAGGAAAAATGTGTAAAGCATTTCTTTGTGTATGATGTCATTGGTAGGTTTAGTTGTTTGACCTTGACCTTGAAGGTCACCTGAAGGTCAAGGTCATATAAAGGTCTAGGTCAAGCATGTGAGTCGTATGGGCTTTGCCCTTCTTGTTGTTTCTGTTTGCGTGTGTGTGTGTGTGAGAGGTGTAGGTGTGTGTGTATGTTTGTGTTTGTGTTTGTGTGTGGGTTTGTGGGTCGGTGAATGTCTGTCTCTGCCTGGCTGGTTGATCCATCTCTCTCTCTCTCCCTCCCTCCCTCCCTCCCTCCCTGTTTTCGTCCTCGTCAGCGTCATTGTGTTCCTCACTGTTATTCTCGTCATTGTCCTTATCGTCAACGTTGTTATCATTGTCAGCTTTATTATTACCATTTTCGTCATCGCCCTCATCACCATCATCACTGTCACCATCGCCATCACCATCACCATCACCACCATCATCATAATCACTGTCACCATCGCCATCACCACCATCATCATAATCACTGTCACCATCACCATCATCATCACCATCATAATCACTGTCGCCATCATCATCATAATCACTGTCACCATCACCATCACCATCATCATCATAATCACTGTCGCCATCATCATCATAATCACTGTCACCATCACCATCACCATCATCATCATAATCACTGTCACCATCACCATCATAATCACTGTCACCATCGCCATCACCATCACCATCATAATCAATGTCACCATCGCCATCACCATCACCATCATCATCATAATCACTGTCACCATCGCCATCACCATCACCATCACCATCATCATCATAATCACTGTCACCATCGCCATCACCATCACCATCACCATCACCATCATCATCATAATCACTGTCACCATCACCATCACCATCAACACACCTGTGTTGACCATGCAGAACATGCGTGAGAGGATGGGCGAGGCTCGCGTGAAGCAGGCCTGCGTGCTGGAAAAGGCCCGGCTGCTGACGTCACAGATGGACAACAACAGGGACGTCCAACTCCAGATCGACGCCGCGGACCGGAAGCAGACAGAAGTGCGCATGCGCCACTTCAAGAGCACGGACGACACATCACGTTTCGAGAACGAGGTAGGGCGGCAGAGGACGCTGAAAGTGACAGACGGAATGAAAGAGGAAATGACAGATGGACGAAATGAGGGAAGAGAGAAACGAGAAAAGCTAAAGAGCACAGGGAGATAGCAAACCACACGCTCTCTTCCATGGTCTGTACGTTCGGTTTCGTTGCTGAAAGCACAGCTCTGAGTGAGAAACGCATACGACCATGTCATCATTAGCGTGACGTCATCAATAGCGTGACGTCATCAATAGCGTGACGTCATCAATAGCGCGACTGGCGATACAACTTTTGTTGTTGTTGATTTAATTCGAAAACGAGAGAACAGATAACTTTAAAAATTTACAGAATTTTTCTTTTATCTTGATCCGTTCTGAAATTTAAAAGTTAATCTGCTGTATAACCAGCAAGCTAACCTATGGTAAAACATAACCACCTTTGGGGGGAGGGTGGTGGTGGTGGGGGTTTACTTGAATCAGTCAGGATGTTCCGTTAGCTGGGACTACGCTACGAAGTTTAGGTCATTCCTCCTCGCTGAGCCAAAGACACTAACTAACTATTAGATGGTATCTTTGGCTGAGCCAGAACTCATACGATGACGTCATCAATAGATCGACGTCATCAAGGTCGTGATTTGCGATAAACTTGCTCTTTTTGGTCGTCACTCCCAAACGAGATAGCAGATACTGAGATAGCAGAAACTGAGACAGCAGATACTGAGACAGCAGATACTGAGATGGCAGATACTGATAGCAGATACTGAGATGGCAGGTACTGGGATGGCAGGTACTGAGCTGGCAGGTACTGCGATGGCAGATACTGAGACAGCAGATACTGAGATGGCAGATACTGAGATGGCAGATACTGAGATGGCAGATACTGAGATGGCAGATACTGAGATGGCAGATACTGAGATGGCAGATACTGAGATGGCAGATACTGAGATAGCAGATACTGAGACAGCAGATACTGAGACAGCAGATACTGAGACAGCAGATACTGAGATGGCAGATACTGAGATGGCAGATACTGAGATGGCAGGTACTGAGATGGCAGGTACTGAGATGGCAGATACTGAGACAGCAGATACTGAGACAGCAGATACTGAGACAGCAGATACTGAGATGGCAGATACTGAGACAGCAGATACTGAGATGGCAGATACTGAGATGGCAGATACTGAGATGGCAGATACTGAGATGGCAGATACTGAGATAGCAGATACTGAGATGGCAGATACTGAGACAGCAGATACTGAGACAGCAGATACTGAGACAGCAGATACTGAGATGGCAGATACTGAGATGGCAGGTACTGAGATAGCAGATACTGAGACAGCAGATACTGAGACAGCAGATACTGGGATGGCAGATACTGAGATGGCAGTTACTGAGATGGCAGATACTGAGATAGCAGATACTGAGATGGCAGATACCGAGACAGCAGATACTGAGACAGCAGATACTGGGATGGCAGATACTGAGATGGCAGTTACTGAGATGGCAGATACTGAGAGAGCAGATACTGAGATGGCAGATACTGAGACAGCAGATACTGAGACAGCAGATACTGAGATGGCAGATACTGAGATGGCAGATACTGAGATGGCAGATACTGAGACAGCAGATACTGAGACAGCAGATACTGAGATGGCAGATACTGAGACAGCAGATACTGAGATGGCAGATACTGAGATAGCAGATACTGAGACAGCAGATACTGAGACAGCAGATACTGAGACGGCAGATACTGAGATGGCAGATACTGAGATGGCAGATACTGAGATAGCAGATACTGAGATGGCAGATACTGAGATGGCAGGTACTGAGATGGCAGGTACTGAGATGGCAGATACTGAGACAGCAGATACTGAGACTGCAGATACTGAGACAGCAGATACTGAGAAAGCATATACTGAGATGGCAGATACTGAGATAGCAGATACTCAGACAGCAGATACTGATAGCAGATACTGAGATGGTAGATACTCACACAGCAGATACTGATAGCAGATACTGAGATGGCAGATACTCACACAGCAGATACTGATAGCAGATACTGAGATGGCAGGTACTGAGATGGCAGATACTGAGATGGCAGATACTGAGATAGCGGATACTGAGACAGCAGGTACTGAGAGAGCAGATACTGAGATGGCAGATACTGAGACAGCAGATACCGAGAAGGCAGATACTGAGATGGCAGATACTGAGATGGCAGATACTGAGACAGCAGATACTGAGATGGCAGGTACTGAGATGGCAGATACTGAGATGGCAGATACTGAGACAGCAGGTACTGAGATGGCAGGTACTGAGATGGCAGATACTGAGACAGCAGATACTGAGACAGCAGATACTGAGACAGCAGATACTGAGATGGCAGATACTGAGATAGCAGATACTGAGACAGCAGGTACTGAGAGAGCATATACTGAGATGGCAGATACTGAGACAGCAGATACTGAGATAGCAGATACTGAGATGGCAGATACTGAGACAGCAGATACCGAGAAGGCAGATACTGAGACAGCAGATACTGAAATAGCGGATACTGAGATGGCAGATACTGAGACAGCAGATACCGAGAAGGCAGATACTGAGATGGCAGGTACTGAGACAGCAGATACTGAGACAGCAGATACTGAGATGGCATATACTGAGACAGCAGATACTGAGATGGCAGATACTGAGATGGCAGATACTGATGGCAGATACTGAGATGGCAGTTACTGAGATGGCAGATACTGAGATAGCAGATACTGAGACAGCAGATAACGAGAAGGCAGATACTGAGATGGCAGATACTGAGACAGCAGGTACTGAGACAGCAGATACTGAGATGGCAGATACTGAGATGGCAGATACTGAGATAGCGGATACTGAGACAGCAGGTACTGAGAGAGCAGGTACTGAGATGGCAGATACTGAGATGGCAGATACTGAGATAGCAGATACTGAAATAGCGGATACTGAGATGGCAGATACTGAGATGGCAGATACTGAGATGGCAGATACTGAGACAGCAGATACTGAGATGGCAGATACTGAGATGGCAGATACTGAGATGGCAGATACTGAGATGGCAGATACTGAGATGGCAGATACTGAGATGGCAGATACTGAGACAGCAGATACTGAGATGGCAGATACTGAGATGGCAGATACTGAGATGGCAGATACTGAGATGGCAGATACTGAGATGGCAGATACTGAGACAGCAGATACTGAGATGGCAGATACTGAGATGGCAGATACTGAGATGGCAGATACTGAGACAGCAGATACTGAGAGGGCAGATGCTGAGACAGCAGATACTGAGATGGCAGATACTGAGATGGCAGATACTGAGATAGCAGATACTGAGATGGCAGATACTAAGATGGCAGATACTGAGATGGCAGATACTGAGACAGCATATACTGAGACAGCAGGTACTGATATGGCAGGTACTGAGATGGCAGATACTGAGACAGCAGGTACTGAGATGGCAGGTACTAAGATGGCAGGTACTGAGATGGCAGATACTGAGATGGCAGGTACTGAGATGGCAGATACTGAGACAGCAGATACTGAGATAGCGGATACTGAGACAGCAGGTACTGAGATGGCAGATACTGAGACAGCAGATACCGAGAAGGCAGATGCTGAGACAGCAGATACTGAGATGGCAGATACTGAGATGGCAGATACTGAGATAGCAGATACTGAAATGGCAGATACTGAGATGGCAGATACTGAGATGGCAGATACTGAGACAGCATATACTGAGACAGCAGGTACTGAGATGGCAGGTACTGAGATGGCAGATACTGAGACAGCAGGTACTGAGATGGCAGGTACTGAGATGGCAGGTACTGAGATGGCAGATACTGAGATGGCAGGTACTGAGATGGCAGATACTGAGACAGCAGATACTGAGATAGCGGATACTGAGACAGCAGGTACTGAGATGGCAGATACTGAGACAGCAGATACCGAGAAGGCAGATACTGAGACAGCAGATACTGAAATAGCAGATACTGAGACAGCAGATACTGAGACAGCAGATACTGAGATGGCAGGTACTGAGATGGCAGATACTGAGACAGCAGAAACTGAGATAGCGGATACTGAGACAGCAGATACTGAGATGGCAGATACTGAGATAGCAGATACTGAGATGGCAGATAATGAGACAGCAGATACTGAGATGGCAGATACTGAGACAGCAGATACTGAGATGGCAGATACTGAGACGGCAGATACTGAGATGGCAGGTACTGAGATGGCAGATACTGATATGGCAGATACTGAGATAGCAGATACTGAGACAGCAAATACTGAGATAGCAGATACTGAGACAGCATATACTGAGATGGCAGATACTGAGACAGCAGATACTGAGATGGCAGATACTGAGATAGCAGATACTGAGATGGCAGATACTGAGATGGCAGATACTGAGATGGCGGATACTGAGATGGCAGATACTGAGACAGCAGATACTGAGATAGCGGATACTGAGATGGCAGATACTGAGATGGCAGATACTGAGATAGCAGGTACTGATATGGCAGATACTGAGATGGCAGGTACTGATATGGCAGATACTGAGATAGCAGATACTGAGACAGCAGATACTGAGATAGCAGATACTGAGATGGCAGATACTGAGATGGCAGATACTGAGATGGCAGATACTGAGATGGCAGATACTGAGATGGCAGATACTGAGATGGCAGATACTGAGATGGCAGATACTGAGATGGCAGATACTGAGACGGCAGATACTGAGATGGCAGGTACTGAGATGGCAGATACTGAGATGGCAGATACTGAGACAGCAGATACTGAGACAGCAGATACTGAGATAGCGGATACTGAGATGGCAGATACTGAGACGGCAGATACTGAGATGGCAGATACTGAGACAGCAGATACTGAGATGGCAGATACTGAGACAGCAGATACTGAGATGGCAGATACTGAGACAGCAGATACTGAGACAGCAGATACTGAGATGGCAGATACTGAGATAGCGGATACTAAGATAGCAGAAACTGAGATAGCGGATACTGAGATGGCAGATACTGAGACGGCAGATACTGAGATGGCAGGTACTGAGATGGCAGGTACTGAGATGGCAGATACTGAGACAGCAGATACTGAGATAGCGGATACTGAGATGGCAGATACTGAGACGGCAGATACTGAGTCGGCAGATACTGAGACGGCAGATACTGAGATGGCAGATACTGAGATGGCAGATACTGAGATGGCAGATACTGAGACAGCAGATACTGAGACAGCAGATACTGAGATGGCAGATACTGAGACTGCAGATACTGAGATGGCAGATACTGAGACAACAGATACTGAGATGGCAGATACTGAGACAGCAGATACTGAGACAGCATATACTGAGACAGCAGATACTGAGATGGCAGATACTGAGATAGCAGATACTGAGATGGCAGGTACTGAGACGGCAGATACTGAGACGGCAGGTACTGAGACGGCAGGTACTGAGATGGCAGATACTGAGACAGCAGATACTGAGATAGCGGATACTGAGATAGCGGATACTGAGACAGCAGATACTGAGACAGCAGATACTGAGATAGCGGATACTGAGATAGCGGATACTGAGACAGCAGATACTGAGATAGCGGATACTGAGATAGCGGATACTGAGATAGCGGATGCTGAGATAGACTCCAAAATTTATTGGATTTTTCCATAGACGAAACTCTGACGTTGATTTGAATTTGATCAGGTCCACTGTAAACTTGAAATATTAGCTTGCTGCATAACTAACAATCGTAACCGGGCCTAAAACATTATCCCTTCGGCAGGGGTAATGAGAGAAAGGAGAAAGGAATTGCAGGGATGATAAGAAAGAAGAAGGACAGAAAAAGGGAAGGAAGAAGAGAGGAGGAGGAGGAGGAAGAAGAGAGGAGGAAGAAGAGAGGAGGAGAAGGAGGAGGAGGAGGAGGAGGAGGAGGAGGAGGAGGAGGAGGAGGAGAGAGGGAGGAGGAGAGAGGGAGGAGGAGGAGGAGGAGGAAGAGGAGGAGGAGGAGGAGAGAGGGAGGAGGAGAGAGGGAGGAGGAAGAGGAAGAGGAACAGAGAGGAAGAGGAACAGAGAGGGAGGAGGAGAGAGGGAGGAGGAGAGAGGGAGGAGGAGGAGAGAGGGATGAGGAGAGAGGGAGGAGGAGGAGAGAGGGAGGAGGAGGAGAGAGGGAAGAGGAGGAGAGAGGGAGGAGGAGGAGAGAGGAGGAGGAGGAGAGAGGGAGGAGGAGGAGAGAGGGAAGGAGGAGGAGAGAGGGAGGAAGAGGAGGAGAGAGGGAGGAAGAGGAGGAGAGAGGGAGGAAGAGGAGAGAGGGAGGAGGAGGGAGGGAGGAGGAGGGAGGGAGGAGGAGGGAGGTAGGAGGAGGGAGGGAGGAGGAGGGAGGGAGGAGGAGGGAGGGAGGAGGAGGAGGAGGGAGGAGGAGGAGGAGGGAGGGAGGGAGGAGGGAGGGAGGGAGGAGGAGGGAGGGAGGAGGGAGGAGGGAGGAGGGAGGAGGGGGAGGAGGGAGGAGGAGGAGGAGGAGGAGGAGGAGGAGGAGGAGGAGGAGGAGGAGGAGGAGGAGGAGGAGGAGGAGGAGGAGGAGGAGGAGAAGGAGGAGAGGAGGAGGAGGAGAGAAAAAAACGAAGAAGAAACGAAGAAAAGAAGACATACAAAAATAAGAAAAGAAGAAAAGAAGACTATTACCTTCCTCCACCTTCATTCACACAATTCTCAAATTCTTCTTGTGTTCTTGTCTAGTGGTATCACAAGTGGAGGGGGGGATAATTACTTCACTCACTTTCTTCTCACACTCGCATGACGTGACATGATGTTCAATCAGAATTTTCTTTAATGAAACTTAATTAGGAGAAAAAACAAATTCAAAGCAATGTGAATGCAAACGTCAATGAATTCCATCAGTCTACCCTCTGACTGAAACGTAGAGGATTGCTTCCTCTGAACCAACAATGAAATTGACCCCAAAGCTACTCACGAGTTTCAAGCAGATAGGCGACGCCAATTCTCGAATGCTCCACTGACGAACTTCTGCCCAAAGAACGCTTTCCACTCAGAAATGGGCAATCACAGACACACACACTCTCTCTCTGAAGGCTACATCTTGGAAGGATAGGTTAGAAAGGCCATAGACATTTGTGGTATATCCACACACGCATGACACAAGTACCCACGTGGATCCAGGTTTGAACATGTTGCACTCTTCTCTGCAATATCTTGATGTACGGGGGTTCTCCTGGCTTGCGCTAGGAAGTCACAGTGACAGACTCCGGTGATCGTTTCCAACGAACTTTATTCACACACTGATCGACTACAGTGGTGAAAATCAGCCAACAGCAATAATCGTCGCACTACGTCGCAGCTTCACTCTGCTTGCAGTACTGCAGAGGCTCGCTAGCACACAGCAGAAACTCGCTACCTCGAGAGTCAAAGCTCTCACCTTTAACTCTGTCGTATCTGCTGCTCTCCCTCTCACTCGCTTTCGCTCCTTATATACCTTTACACAATTTCTAGAAGCTACCAGTACGATGTCGAACACACTCCCACATTCCTAACTGCGACGCGACGGAACTACTGTGTCACAACAAGCTAATATTAGCCTAACTCGGTCGCGCGCGGGTCAAGGCCGTGACCTGACTGATAAACACGCCTGCGACGTCGCCAGCATTTTCTAGAATATTCACAACATAGCTCCTCCCCTAAAGACCGAAACGACCTCGTCGGTCTCACTACATATACAACTCCATCATTCAATTTACAAAACACCATAAACTAACACCTCTAAAATAGCAACAACATTATCATCAACAACAACAAAATACCGGGAAAGAGTCAATCTGCAGTCCAGGTAGTTCAAGAATTACAAAATGAGTGGCATAGATGCAGAAACCTGACACATGGGCGAAAGCTTCCTTGCGGTAGCATCTGCCCAGTCCATGGGGTCAATGTCTGCATGACCACTGTTCATACTGTCACTGAAAATAAAGAACTCCTCACAGGAAGCGAGAGGGGCGCGTCACACGTCGCCCTCGCCGCGTATATGTCTGTACGTCCTCAGGGGTTGCTCCATCCTCGCTCTCGTCTTCCGAGGAAGGCCCTGATACAGAGTCTCTCTCAGTGGGCTCGTCGTCGGTCGGGTCAGGGTGACGTCGTGGCGACTGCCACCAGTCCGGCGGTAGTTCTCCCTGGTACTTCCAGAGACGGGCACGGTTCACGTAACGTCCTGCCGGCGGCCAGGCCAGCTTTGTGGTGCATCCCTTCTCAGCCCGTGGGTTGGGGTACCACGGTGCAGTGCCATCAGGAGAGGTCTGGTGATAGGCCTTGCGGTCGTAACCAGTCTTCATTCCGTCCACGCTCCGCTGCAGGTGTGTCCTTGCGGACTTTCCCACTGCCTGCAGCATACCCTGGAGCGGTTCCACACCCTGGGGCACGTCACGGGGGATATCCACCAATGGCCCGGCGACCACTGCAGAACTGTCAGTCTTGCTAGAGCCACTACGGCGACTGTGGGGTCTTGCCCGTGAGGCACAGATGGCACAGCGCCGACACAAGTTGCGAACGGACTTGTGTCGACCAATCCAAAAGTACTGCTCACAGACGCGTCGATACGTCTTCTGCCTTCCGAGGTGGCCAGCTGCTGGGTCATCGTGTACCTGTCTCAGCGCTTCCTCCTGCATGGCTCTCGGCAGAACAGGGAGAAGGCGGCAGGTTTCTCCCTTCTCGTCCATCCACTTTCTGTACAGCGCTCCATCCGTCAGCTGCAAGGCATCCCACTGGGTCCAGTAAGCCTTGGTGACAGGGCTGGTAACGGCGACCTTCCTCCAGGGTGGGCGGACAGGCCTGTCCTCCATCCAGCGGATGATGGGCTGCAGGTCCGGATCCTGTCTCTGTGCGACTGCCAGAGGCGTCTCTTGAGCGGCGATCCGCCTCAACGCACCCGAGGCCGCAGTGAAGCATTCCCTTCACCCCCAAGACCCTTCAACTGCACGTGGTGCCATCAATCAG